>CAKNYM010046309.1:64314-141879 GCA_932195095.1 Andricus curvator
AAATAAAAACAAATTTAACAATCACTTAATATGTAGAGGTTTTGATAATTTGATAATATTTGCAAACAAACTTTTTCTTTCCATCGAAGTTGAACACGAAGTTCAAAAATCTAGAGGAGCCTAGCGTAACGCGCGATGCAAATATGCCCGAGCGCGTAGCGCGAGGTGAACACATAGTCGAGCGCGAAGCGCGAGATCCAACAGTCGCGCGCCCTAGGCGCGCTCAAACTTGCGAGCGAATTGGTAATATCGAATAAATGATTAGCATAGCACAAAAAATATTTGCTTCAAAGTGATCTAGGTGTGAATTGAAATTTTTCGTGCCGTTATCAATAATTATGGAAAAAAATCGAAAGGAGCTGATTTTTTGCTATAAAAATTTGATTTATTTCAAATGTAATATAATTTATTATTCAAATGGCATTCTTACAGCAGCTGCCATCACAGCGAGAAGCACGAGAACGAGAAAGAATTTTTGCATTTTCAGTGTCTGCAGTTTTACATCAACTCTGATTTCCAACAAAAAAAATCAACTGTTATACAAATCCAATCGCATTCTGTCCTATAATTTTAAGATCCTTATCGATAAATTTATATAAGAGGTAGAACGTTGTACACATAACAAATCATATATATATACTGAAACGCTATACTGCAGATATAAGCAATTATAAATTAAGTATGATGTTGATTATGTGACTCTAATTGGCCGAAACATATTTGCGTGACAGATATTGTGAAAATAACCGAAATAAAAGACGGAATTTTTAATATTTGTATGAATTTTTTTACCGAGATTAAGCAGAAAAGCAAGTTTTTTACAACAAAAAAACATCGTATATGAAAGAATTATGTACACTCCAGATATATTATTCATATTGAAGAACAAAAATGATTATAATAATAAATTATATAATGAGTCGCTGGAGCCTTTTTGAAGGTGGAACTTCCAAAAATTTGTTTTCACTTATTTTCGAGGAAAACGCATCTAACTTTGGCTAGAGCCATAAACTTATGTGTTTCATTTTTTCTTCGAATATGAAATATACCCACTTCCGACTGCTTCCGGGACTTGAGTATAGTGTCAATAGATTGAAAATATATCCTCATATCATCCACCACTCCCAAACCCGAAAATTATAATTTTGACTTTCACATACTTAGAAAAATACTAATATCTCTTAAACAAGAATCAACCAGAAGGGACTTTTTCATATAAACCTATGCAGAATGCACACGGAATAAAATATATAGCTAAACCAGTGATATTCATTTTCGATCTAGCTAAAAATATTGTTAGAAACTAACCGACGATATTGGAAAAAATTTAAACGCAGGGATTTACAGCAGCAGAATTTATTGTAAGTAGCATTATTAATGAATCACATAAATAAATCGTCAACATAAAGATATCATATAGCTGAACTAAGAATTTTGGAACTCTGAATATGGCGCTAATCAAATAGGATTAATTTTGACAGTGATTTAATATTTATAATTGGTTCAACAGTTTACCTTACAATTAAACAGATTATAAGGGCCTATTGGAAATGAAAATAAGTTGAATTAATAGCAGAACTAGTTTTGAAACTTTTGTAATTTTTTAAAACTTAGATTAAAGCTTATTTCTTACTGACCAAAAATTTGTACTGGAAGTGTCGATTTTCTTTGACATCTGAAACTCATGGCGTCACATGGCTAATTCGGCTGTGTGCGGTCAAAAAGCAGTAAGCGCCGTTTTTTTCAACATTGAGTTAAGCAAGGTATCAGATGTCATTTAACGTGAATATTACTTGCACACAGTAATATTTCATATATTAGTGTTTTTTATGAAAATATTGTCAGATTAAAAACCAAGTAAGTGCATTCTGAAACTGTAATGAGAAGCCAAAACACAGTAAGTACACCCCTGTCGCTTACGTTGTTTTGCAGCATCAACAAAAGGTTGGACAGGATAGTCTCGTCTTATTATAAAACAATATAAGCGCCGGTGCAGACTGTTGTTTTAAGATTAATTATGAACATATGTCAAAATTTCTTTCAACAGCGTTAATGCTTTTACATCGAATGCAATGTCTCTGAATAAATGCGGAAATATAATTATTTGAATTTTCTTTGCTGTTTATTCGATATGAAATTGTATAAAAGAGTTTTTTCTATTATCAATTATAATTTTGTTTCCTTTATAATAATTTAAATGTTATTAATAAAATCATATGCAAAAAGTGAAATAAATTATTTTGTATTCTAGTCAATATAAGAAAAGAAGTTAATTAAATCATTGTATAATAATTTCAAACTTTATCCATAATGTGATTACTCGTCCAGGTGAATAAATTGTGTTTTATGACGCTTACCGTATTTTGGAAGCTCATTCTTTACGTAAAAGCTGCTTAGCATAGATGCTGCAAAACAAAGTAACCCGTGTGGAAAAATTTTCTGGCGCTGGCCTGGCCCAGACCAGACCGTCTGGTTTCCAGATTTGACGCTAGTATGGGCTGGTCAGCCGCCAGTTATGGAATAAGAAAAAAGTCTTGTTTTGATAGTGTGAATGTCTTATTTTTTATCATTTTGGATACCCTGTAACTTTTTTGAAATATGTCAAAAAAAAATTTGCTGATCGAACTTAGAACTTTCTTCGTTCTTGGCTCGCTGATTAGCGCCATTCCTGGGACAGACCAGACCTTCCAGACTGGACGGTCTAGATAAGGTCAGACCTTGGCCTGACTAGCGTCAGACCTGGGCCAGATCAGATCTTCCAGACTAGACACTGCAGATAAATCCAGACCTGGGCCAGACCTGTAACCAGAATGCCACAACATTGTTCCACGCGGGAAGCGCCTTTTTACATTTATAAAGTGTGTTAGAAATTTAAGGAGGCGCTTAAAAAAGTGTTTTTGAAAATGTAAATTTGACTACTTTTTACCGTGTGAAAAAATTTCGTGGCGCTGTAATGTTTCTGTCTAGTCCGCCTTGAGTCGACACTGGCGCGCCACAGGCTGACTGTCCAGTGGCTAGACTGGCATGTAACGCTCGGATCGGCTAGTTTCTAGACAGATCGTCTATTTTGATTAAAAATAATTAATTATTAAATAATTTAATCATTTTTAAATGCATAAACGTCTAATATATAGATTTTGCAGTTAATTAAAAATATAAAAAAAAAGTTTTTGTACACAAAAAAATGAGTTTCTGCAAATCTGGTACATACGCTAGGTGTCGAACTTTTGATGTAACTTTGTCCCGTCGCCTTAACACACTCAGCCATCTGAATGTTAAAATTTTTTTCATTTTTGTCGGATATGAATTTCAATTCATTACATGGTAATATTTATTTGAATAAAACATGAACAATTTTTAAATATTAAAAGTGCTTGATGTGTGAATGAATCATTGAAAATAAATAAGTTTGTTTGATTATACTTGCAATTAGGATACGAAATAATCATTGTTTATTATTTTAAATAATTAATACGTTAGGCTTAATTATCATTCACGCAATCAATAAAAAATAATTATAATAAATTAACCAGTTAACTGTTAATGACGCATATATGCGCACTTGGAATAACTGCCATAAAACTCAATGGATCTTGATAAAAATTGGTATGCCCTAGTTTTTTTGGTCGCTGATGACGAATCCGGGGTCAAAATTGAGAAATTCAAAATGGCGGATCCAATATGGCAGATTAAATGCAAAAGTCACGTAATTTGAATGAAATTCAGTACTAAGTGCTAAGTGTTTTTTTTTTCGTCGCTGATCACGAATCCGGGGTCAAAATTGAAAAATTCAAAATAGCTGATAAGATAATAGAATAGTCATCAGCGACTTAAAAAACTCTTTAGTACGACCTTTTATTCGAGACACGTGATTTTTGCATTTAAGTCCGTCATATTGGAACCGCAATTTTTAATTTCTCAATTTTGACCCCGGATTCGTCATCAGCGACTTAAAAAACCCTTAGGAAATGAACTTTCATGATGAATACGGAATTATTTGCTTCTACCAGTTTTGGCACACAACTTCGATTTCAAACCTACCAGTTAACTGGGTAAATAAATCATTTATGTTAAAATCTGACTTTCTGGTAGGTATACCATTAAGCCATTTCCCTTTCGGGGTAGGCGTGACACTACCCGATTCGGGTAGTGTTTCTAGGTTGATAACTTGTAGTAAATAACTATAAGTGTGGGCTCACCACACCCACGATGTGCCAACAGCACTCAGTTTTCTCGAATGGTCACCCATCCAAGTGCTAACCGCGCCCAACGCTACTTAACTTCAGTGATCTGACGAGAACTGGTTTTTTCAGCGTGGTATGGCTGTTGGCATGGAATATTATAAATATAATAAATATAATTATTATAAATTTGATATAAAGGACCCCGCACAAAATGCATTGAAAAAAGGTCTCGGTGGATTTTTCTAAATTTTGGATATGTTGTAGATCATGACATCCCCGATAAAAAGTTCTCATGCCCAAAAGTCAAAAAATGGACAGTTTTTCGTCCCTATCACACGAAAGGTCGTAATAAATGCCGTTTGGGAGAATCGCTGCAGAAACTGCAGAACTGTTCAGCGCAACGCTGATGTGTAATACCCAGAACACTGAACTTCCGCTATTTTGTAGTTTCTGACCCCTGTTAGAAGTGTTTATGACTCGGGTAAAAAAATGACCAAGTTTTCGTACTTATATAGTCAGAAGTCGACTTCAAATATATTTCCGTGTACGTGACCTCCGTTAAAAGCACTTGATGGCCCAAGGTCTAAAGTGGACAGTTTTTCGTCCCTATCGCGTCAAAGGTCGTGTTAAAAGCCGTTTAGGAGAATCAGCGCAGAAACTGCGGGACTCTATTGCCATATTGATATATCATGCCCAGAACACTGTCCTTCCGCTATGTTGTAGTTTATGACCCCTGTTAGAAGTGTTTATGACTCAGGGTCAAAAAATGACCAAGTTTTCATCCTTAACTAGTCAAAAGTCGACTTTAATTATATTTGCTTGTACATGACCTCCCTTAAAAGGACTTGATGGCTCAAGGTCAAAAAGTGGACAGTTTTTCGGCCCCATGGCGCCAAAGGTCGTGTTAAATGCCCTTGACCTTGGGCCATCAAGTCCTTTTAACGGAGGTCACGTACAAGGAAATATAACTAAAGTCGACTTTTGACTCTATAATGGCGAAAACTTTGTCATTTTTGGACCCTGAGTCATAAACACTTCTAACAGGAGTCATAAACACTTCTAACAGGAGTCATAAACTACAAAATAGCAGAAGGTCAGAGTTCTGGGCATGATATATCAATATGGCACCAAAGAGTCCCGCAGTTTCTGCAGTGATTCTCCTAAAGGCATCTAACACGACCTTTGACGCGATAGGGACGAAAAACTGTCCACTTTTTGAACTTGGGCCATCAAGTCCTTTTAACGGAGGTCACGTACAAGGAAATATAATTAAAGTCGACTTTTGACTCTATAAGTACGAAAACTTGGTCATTTTTTACCCGAGTCATAAACACTTCTAACAGGGGTCAGAAACTACAAAATAGCGGAAGGTCAGTGTTCTGGGCATTACACATCAGCTTGGCGCTAAACAGTTCTGCAGTTTCTGCAGCGATTCTCCCAAACGGCATTTATTACGACCTTTCGTGTGATAGGGACGAAAAACTGTCCATTTTTTTACTTTTGGACATGAGAACTTTTTATCGGGGATGTCATTATCTACAACATATCCAAAACTTAGAAAAATCCACCGAGACCTTTTTTAAATGCATTTTGTGCGGGGTCCTTTATTATAACTTTACTATATAATTAAATATATAATTAAATATATAATTAAATATATAATTAAATATATAATTAAATTCAAAGTGAACGTTTTTACACATTCTTTAAAAAAATCGTTGTTGAGAATACAGTTCGTATATTAAGATTTCAATCTCCTTCAATTTATATTGTTTATTATCTTAAATATGTAATAGACAGGCTTGAGAAAAACTGTACTGACTTTAGCATGATTCAAGACTGCCACGAAATTTTTCCGCATGGGTTGATTCATACTAGCATAAAAGAGAACTTTACTAAACATGCCAACAATTAATATGTAAAAAGTTAATTCTTTAATATGCAATAGTTTTGTACGGCAAATCATAAACGCTTTTACCTTTATTATGAAAAATTTACTGTTTTGTTTCTCTTTTCAAAATACCACCCGAACTTCACGTGATTTTCCTAGATTTCCACGTGTATTTCCACGTGGAGTTTTATGTGTACTTTGACGTGAAGGTGGGTAAATGCGTCATGAAGGTACATAATTGTTCAAACAATGTATTGCAAATAAAATTTTTATAATATTTTTTTCAACAACTTAAAATGTGTTACCTTTTAAAAATTTTCTGAATTGTTATAGATATGAAATTCATACAAGAGATAACAAAATTTTACTGTTCATCATTTAAATATGTGCGTTCAGGATTTAATAGTATATTGTGCTCGGTGAGGGGGGGACTCAGCGCCCGGCCAAACATTAGGCCAATTACCGTATATTTCCGATCGGGCAACTGTGTACTCTTCTTTTTTGAAAAATTGAAAATTAATGATTAGTGCGGTAAAACAGGAATAAACATTTTTGAATTTTTTTAAAAAGGAGAGTGCACAGACGTCCGTTTCATGTTATTTACCATTTCCCAACTTTTAGGTTTTTTAAATATTTTTTTTTCACATTTATTGTTGTACAGAAAAACCTGGAAGCTCTGATATGGCTCATATGCACGGAAAGATCTCGGATACGAGAAAAAAAATGAAATATTGAATCTTATTTCTACGTGAAATGTATGGACAAAATTTTTAACTTTTTTACGAACAGTTCGAATTTTCTACGAAACAAGTAGTTCCCGAAATTTGCAGATTTGAATATAAAAAGAAAAGTACTATTTGTGCGATGCAATTTAAATAATTTATAGATTTTCAACTCTGAGGATTAGATCGCTCGCAGACTACTGACTCACCAGTTTCTACACTGAGAAAATTGTTTGTTTGAATCGTACAAATTCTTTCTTTAAAATAGCGTCAAACGTGCTCCCCGCGTGCCAAAAACATGCCAAGGCACTTGCGAGATAGATGCAGAGAGCTGTTATTCATTAGTCATGTAGTCAATAATAACTAAACAATTTAAAAATAAAGGCCGCAAGTCTAAAGTGACGGACTGTCCGTACGCTTATGTATGTTTATAACACGGTCGAGTCTACACTGAAAAAAAAATTGTTTGATTTAAAGAAATGCATTTCTTTCATTCCATTTATTTGAGCCAAAAAAAATGTTTACTTAATTGTACTGAATATTGTTTAAAAGCAACCAGGGCCGGCTTTAGGGTTGTGGGGGCTCCGGGCGGGTTAAAATGTGGGGGGCCTTTAGCGTACTCAAAAAGTGTTATTCCTCGCTGACTTCTAAAAGAAAAAGCTCATCGAAGTAGGAGCTGATGCAAAAGTGTGTGCATTTTGTTATTCAATGTGTTTAGTGGGGGCCCCGGTCCGCGGCCCTTATATAAATGCAGCCCTGAAAGCAACAAACTCATGCATTGATTCAAAGAAATCATTTCTTTGGGCGCCATTTCATTGAAATAAAGAAATATTTATTGGTCTCAGAATATGAGATAATTAACTCAACTAATTGATATCTTTAAAGCAAAGAACCTAGTTTCCTTGAATTTCGCTTTCGCATCAAAAGAAATATTTCTTCAGTTCAATGATTTTGAGTCTTTGAATTAAAAAACATTCTATTTGAAATAAGTGATTCGTGGATGCGTGAAACAAATAGTTTGATTTCTTTGAATCAAAGAAATATTGAGATAAATGAAAGCAATATTAATTAAGTGCAAGCGATATTTCTTTCATACGTCTAAGGGGATTGATACTGTTGTTCTAATAGAACATATCCTCAGTCGAATAAAGTAATTTGTTTACGTAAGTAATAATTTATTCACTTAGGCATATGCCGCCAGGTGCGCAGAGTTTATGGTCTCACAATAGAAATGGATTCTCCAGCCTTTAAGTTAGCCAGAAATTTTTACCATGGATATAATCTGAAAAAATGTGGTGATTGGTGTTTATCGGTCTCCCTAAGCATTGGTCAGTTGGTCTTGCTTGAAATTCCTTTTTCTATTCCGCGAAAGTGAAAATAAATATATAATTATAAATTATAATCATTATGATTGCATTAAATATTTTTTTTCACTAAATGGGCCTGCTTAATTTTTGTACTTTAACTATTCCAAATTTTTAAACGATAGAAGAACTTTTTCTGTTTGAGTGAATTGTTCTTTGAATCAATTAATATCTTATCAACTCT
Organism: Andricus curvator; assembly: GCA_932195095.1. Taxonomy (NCBI): domain Eukaryota; kingdom Metazoa; phylum Arthropoda; class Insecta; order Hymenoptera; family Cynipidae; genus Andricus; species Andricus curvator. The sequence continues at coordinate 72,660 of CAKNYM010046309.1, forward strand.
GTTACGTGTTTTTTTAAACAATATGCCGCATCTTAGAAACAAATAAATATTTATTTCCATTAAAAAAATGTCTTTGTTGTAAAGAAATGTTTATTTTACCAAAAAATTCGCTTATTTGAATCGAAGAATTATATATTTGGTTCAAAAAAACTTTTACTCAGTCCGAGTTACATTTAATTGTATGTAATAATCATCTTCTTGAACTTACACCATACTTCTTCACATTGCGAAACTCACCTATCATATCTAATAGTTAATTATTGCAGTCAATAAAAAATATCTTGCGCTGAACGAATATTTCAGTGTCAATATTTCTTCAGCCACATTCTACTCTACCGTTTCCTTGAATCAAAGAAATTTCCTTTGATTCAAATAAGTTTTTTTCTGAATGTAAGCGTACGGACTTGGTGAGGGCTTATGTCCGGACGTATAGACCGTGTTGCAAATCTTTGCCACGCGTCGCGTAACTTTAGACACTTGGAAAGAAAAGTCAAAGCCGAATTTTTCATTAATTTAAATTTTTTGTCTGTCGAAAGAAAGTTCGAAATTTTTTTTTTTTAATTTAAAAAATTTTTTTAATGTTTGACGTTGGACATGGGTAGGGGTGTAACCTCGGGTTTAACCAACTTTATTTCTATGACCAGTCACAGGGGTGCCTTCCCGCCCCCCACGAGACGTTGAAAAGGGGTAGGGGTTTGACCAACAACGTGCGGACTGTCCTTAAGTTTAACCTGGCCGTATAGCTGGAACTGAAAGTACGGATTGTCCGTATGTTTAACCGGGCCGTATAGCTGGAAGTAATGTACGGACTGCCCGGACTTATATGTAGATACTACCAAAAATAAAATATAGGTTATGTTCACACGTTACAGCTAATTCTTGTTTCTCTTCTTATTGCTGTTATTTTTTTGCTTTATTGATACAATGATGTTTCAGTAATCGTCCATAGTGTTGATATTAATATTTTTTCATACAAAATTTGAGTTGTCTTCAATTCTTGATTTGTTCTTCTTTTATCTAAGATACCCTGATGGAAAAATCTTCCTGTATTTTTTCCGCGGCCTTTCTGCAATCACGTTTGCAGATAAATGCAGATAAATCTTCTTCCTTTTATCTGCAAAACTCCCCAATTTCTCTGCTAATTTGGTCTGACAGATATTTGCGTGAAAATTAGTATGTAGAGAAAAATTATTTGCAGCGAAATGCAGAGAATCTCGGCATTGCTCTATCTTCTGCAAGTTCTCTGTAAATTAGATGTAATGGAGATTTGCAGGAAAAAGTACCATGTAGAGAGAAACATTTGCAGACAAATGCAAGGAAGCTCTGCTTTTTCCTACAATTTCTCTGCAAACTAGGCCTTACCGAGATTTGCAGGAAAAGGACTTAGAAGAAATTTATCGAGAGGAACTGCTTGCAGAAAGAAGCAGACGAAGTCTGCTTCGTTCTGCAAATTCTCTGCAAATTAGATGTAACGGAGATTTGAAGGAAAAAGTACCATGTAGAGAGAAAAATTTGCAGACAAATGCAGGGAAGCTCTGATTTTTCTACAATTTCTCTGTAAGCTAGGTCTTACCGAGATTTGAAGGAAAATTTTAATTCGCAATGGGTTAAAATGGAGTATTTAAAACTGAAACAATATTTGAACGTGTGTAATTTGAAATTGAATAAAAGAGTCTGATAATGAGTTCATTCATTTTAAATTATTTTAAAATTGAAAATAGTTGATAAAGCTTCAATCGGACGTTTACATTTGTTTAACCAGTAAATTCACGGTCGTTTGCCGGTTTTATAAAAATCCTGCTCATTTCCCGGTCCAGCGGCTACCACATTTTAAAATTATTAGTTTTAGGGTAAAAAATTCAAAATTCAAAAAGTTCGAAAAAATGAATTTTTCCAAAAATTGTCTTCGTCATTTTGTGAACATCAAAGCAGATCAAATTATATATTTGTTCTGACAAATTTTCAATAAGAAGTTTTTTTCCATACTTTACTTTTTATTCATGTTAGTATTTATTTTAATAATTGTTATACTATTTTTATTCAACGCATATATAGCAGATTTTTTATCAATACATTTTTTTAATTTTCTTATAATTTTAGTATGTTTTGTTTTGTGTGATCCTTAATTTGAAAAGCAAATATTTCATATTAAACATTTTTTCACAAATTCAAAAATGAATCATTTAATTTTCATAATGATACAATTTGCATTTTTTTTCTCAAGATAGGGTAAAAGATACAAAATTTTTGCATCAAATATTTAGTATTAGGTTGCAATATTTTTGACCACTCTTTCAGTAATTTTGGGAAAAAAGTGTAAACAATAACATTTTCTTGGGTTTATATAACGTCGAATATAATCGATTTTTCTACAACACTGTGCTGATTTTTTCTTACTTTCTGCCAAGATCTGAACTTTGAACAAATAAGTCGTAATAATTTCAAATTGTGAAATCTTTCATAAATTTAGTGTTCAAGTATAAGAAATTTTTGAATATTTGAAACCTATTTCTTCTAAGTTCAGAATTTTCATTTCAAGGTATTTTCTTTACAACCAGAATCATTATATTGTATACTTTTTACTCTAAAATCTTCATATTGTTGAAATAAACCAGCATTTGAGTAATAAAACGTCTTCGCCGATAATATGAGCTTGACCTTAAAAAATGCACCACATCAAAATCACATTATAATTTATAGGACATTTAATTCAAAGCCCGCCATTATACCCAACTCTTCCCTAGTTATTATACAACATTTCTGTGACAAATGTTAGAAAAATATCCCGGCTCAAGTAAGAAAATTAAATAAACTCGGGCCACCAAAAACTTTTGGTCCGGCACTGGTCGTTTCTCACAAGCGGTAAGAATTTTCTTCGTTAGTATATAAGGACCATTTCGACCGATACCCCCAGCATGCGATATTCTGCGTCAGGGAAGTGCGTTGTGTGCATTATATATATGTTAGGTTAGGCTAGATGTGTTTACAATAAGTTAAGAATGTGTCTCTCGTGTGTCCTCCGTCCGTCCTTTCCTTCCTTCCTTCTGATATACAAAGTGGGTTAAATGTGGAAGCCGCCCCTCCATATAAATCGGAATCTTTTTTTTTCGTCTTGGAAACGACGGCGAACTTTTGTTTTTAACGGACTTTATTTTCGCAAATTTTGAAGATTCTCGTTGCTAAAACTACTGTCCCGTTCAAGAATTCTACGAACATTTTCAGAACAATGCAGAGAATTGTCTGCCGCAGAGTAATGCAGAGCATCTCTGCATTTTTGCTGAAGTGCTTCAATTTAAACAGTAAAGCAGAGACTTTTACAGAGTATTTGCGGATATTCTTTGCAGAAAACTCGCTGAGAAATGCATGAGATTGCAGACCATTTTTTGAAGAAGAGTAATGCAGAGTTCTTCTGCATTTATTCTAAAGTGTTTCAATTTAAGCAGTAATGCAGGAGACGTTTGCAGAGTACTTGCAGAGCTATTGCAGGGATATTATGAAGTAATTTGCAGAGAATTTGCAGAGAAATTTTTTCACCAGGGTAGACTGGTTTATAGTTTTGTATTGTGTTTAGTGTATGATACATTTATCAAGAAGTTTTCTTTTCACAAAGATCTATGAAATATTATTTCTTGAGACCATAAGGAACTCATATTAACAGCCATTAAACATTTGAGACAATTTAGGCACTTTCTACATCACGTCTAAGTTATAGTTTGTAAAAAACTGTAGAGATTCGCCCCGGTTGTCCGTATAACACACATTATTTTAAGATTTTACATGTTGCTCACGAAGAAATAAGTACTTGCATCCATTAAAAGAAGAAAACGAAAAAAACGTTATTTTGCAAAAATGATTTTAATTAGTTTCTCGACTCTTGGATTTCCTTTTAGCAACATTTTATTATGTTTATTATTATGTTTACTGAATTTACGGAAAGCCTAGATACAGTTTCCAGTTTCCCTTGGGTTCACCGAAAATATTCCTTCTACGCTCACCGAATTTCGTTGAAACTAGACACAGTCATAGACAAAATCTTCAGGATAGATTTACCGCTATAAAGCAGTGTTTACCGAGGACCTAGTCCTCTTTCCGACTTCATCCCTTTCATACCTATTAAAATTGATGTTTTGTTTTGATAGAAAATAAAATCTCACCAAAAACACTAAATGTGAAAAAATTCCACCAAGTACATGAATATTAATATTTTATATACATATTTATGTTGTAGGTAATAAAAGTTGTGAGATGAAAACAAATAAAGCCAAGTACGAATAGTAGAAATTTTATATGGTAAATAAAAGTGTTTTTTAATAAGAAGGAATTTGTTCACTGAATTAGTTATCAATTGAAATCTGAAATATCCAGCCTGAAGATAAACAGTTTTTAATTCGGAAATATTAATTTTAAAAAGCATTCAACTACTTGCTACTTATTCTTTCTGGCAAAATGTATGGAATATTATACAGGTTTTAAATTTTCAATCCCAAACTGACAATCGAGATTTAAAATCCGCTTACGTCAAATATATTTAAATTTTATAACTTTCCTACCTGTGTCAACAAATGAGAAATAACTAATATAGAATATGAAATCCTATGATTTCTACTCAAAAGAAATGGGAGGTGTATTATTTTGGTTATTATATTCTTTTAATAGAATTTAATTCTTTTTTTAAATAACGAAACTATCATAAGATCTAATCATTTTTTAAAAGAAAAAAGGAACTGATATATTAAATTTTGGTAAATTATTAATCAAATATATAACAAACCTATTTTGTACTTATTCATATTTAGGACCAAATCAACCTTTCTTTGTGTCTTTTATTAAATTTCCTAAAGTTTCAACTCGACATCTTATTTCGTGAGTATATGTGTCGGGCGAAAAAATGTCTGTGTGAAGGTAGAAATCGGATAAGTGTTACATGACGTTACTCTCCCTAGGGATCGCGGGACCTTGTCGTTGGTGGGAAGGCTTACGGGTCTTATCGGACTATAGATCTGGATAGGTGAACCAGAGAGGCTGCATCGCGAGGTGTAGCTACTCTGGGAAACTGACGAACTCTGGTCACTGGGACTTAAACGAACGCCATATCAACGGCTGAATGGTACCAGGGTTAACAAATCCTTGAACATCCCGGCCTGACCCCCTCAGTAGAGACGGACAGGCAGGGGTCTCAAAGGAGGTGCCTTAACGGGGACTTTGGGACACCAGGTCGAATCCTATAGTATGTAGACCAGCCCCCTGCAAGCGGGGCTCTGCAAGGGGTGTTTCTAATTTCCCTACCTTCTCGTGGGACAATTAATGAAACACGAGAAACAAAACAAAAACAATGAGGGTTCCGTTCCGGGACCCTCTTCTAACCCAACGCTGGTGGTGGAAGGCTCCTCAGGGGCAGTCTTCCACGAGCGGTGCGAACTTCTGGATCCCTTGCGGCTCTGGACTACCGACCCTATCTAGGGGCCCTGAATTAGCCTTTCAGTGGCTGAGACGGGAATCCCCATGATGCAGATTAATCTGCACCACAGCAAAGGCGCCTCGCCGGTTCTAGCCAGGCGCTTGTCAGTGGTTCAGGCAGGAATTGCCCTAATTTAAGAACCCTGGTTATACAGGGAAAGGATAAGTGGCTTGTCAGGATGTGGCTCCATATAGAAGGGGCCACGAGAAAAAGCGCCAAAGGCATACATAGCCGTCAAGGGGATGCGATCTTGGTGCCTAAGTTCTGCTCCAGATATTTCACCGTTATCAAGGTGAGACTCAGGGGCAGTAGTGGAGAAAGGGTAGATGTGTTTATTGCCTCGGCGTAGCTCCCTGGCGATGCCGAGGGACCCCCGCCTCCCAGAGAGGTGGAGGCTCTAATTCGGCACTGTCAAGAGAACAAGATTCCTCTGCTGTTGGGCTGTGATGCAAACTCTCACCACATCGTGTGGGGAAGCACAAACAGCAACGAAAGAGGGAGAGGTTTAATTGAATACATAGCGGGCACAGAGCTAGAGATTCTGAATCGGGGTGATACACCCACATTCCAGACTAAAAACAGGAGTGAGGTTCTCGATTTGACTCTATGTTTGGGTGTACTGAGGAGTAGGGTAGTGGACTGGAGAGTCTCCGATGAGGAGTCTCTTTCGGACCACAAATAAATCGTGTTTCGATTAACCCTAGGAAAACCGGTGGTTTCTAAGATCAGAAACCCCAGAAATACTTTTTGGGACTCATATACGTAAAGAGGAACTCAAAGGGAGGCTTGCGGAATTCCCCACAAGCTATGGTACCCTTGATGAGTTGGAGCCCGCCGCGGATTTTCTGCGAAGGGCTCTGACAACAGCATTTGAGAACAATTGCCCTACAAGCACAATTAAGTCTAGGAACGGAGCAGAATGGTGGAATACCCACCCGGAGAGACTCCGTAAAAAGACAAGAATGTTGTGCAATAGGGCAAATAGAACTAAATTGCCTTCAGACTGGGACATCTATAAGACGGCCCAGTATGAATATAATAAAATATAAGAAAGTATAAGCATGAAGATTGGAGGGGCATCTGCGATAAATCGAAAAACATTCCGGAAACAGCGAGGCTCCACAAGATCCTGGCGAAAAATCCGGAAGCTCGCCTCGGGCTCATAAGGCTCGATAATGGTGAGTTTGCAGAAGACGAAGAAGCAACGCTGAATCACCTGATGGAAGTTCACTTTCCGGGTTTTCAGCGAATCCGAACCGACCAAGAGGAGAAAGGCTGGGGCCAAGAGGTGAAAAGGGCCGATTGGAATTTCGCCGCTAAGGTCGCTGATTAAAAAGGTGGAATGCGCTGTAGAGTCCTTCTGTCCCTTAAATCACCAGGGGCGGATGGCATTTATCCAGCGATTTTACAAAAAGGCATGGATTTAGTCGTCCCTCCTCTGACGAAATTATTTAGGGTAATTATAGCCCTTAAACACGTGCCGTCGACATGGAAGGATGGCAGATTGGCCTTCATACTCAAACCTGGGAGGGAGGGTTACACTGCTACAAAAGATTTCCGACCAATCAGCCTAACCTCTTTTATCCTGAAGACGTTGCAGAAGCTGGTCGAGAGATACATTAGGGACGAGGTGCTCTTGGCCTCCCCGCTGCATAGAGGGCAGTATGCTTTTCAGGCAGGCTACTCGGTAGAAACTGCGCTTCAATCTTTTGTGGCAAAATTGGAGCAGCAGTTGGAACAAAAGGGGTATGCTGTGAGCGCTTTCTTGGATATAGAGGGTGCTTTCAGCAATACTCCTCCAGAAGTCATCTGTCGAGTGGCTTAGAGATGTGGCGTGCTGGTCCAGCTAGTATGCTGGATAGGAAGCATGCTACGCCGGAGAAGACTCGAAACCAGATGGGGTGAAGGCCTAGTAAGGGGGATAGCTCCACGGGTTTGCCCACAGGGGCTGTCCTGTCGCCCCTTCTGTGGTGCATTGTGGTGGACGGCCTTCTTCGAAGGCTAAATAAAGGGGGTTACTATACTCAGGGATATGCGGATGACTTTGTAAACCTAGTCAGGGGGGGGGGGCTTATCTGGAAACGTTGATGCGTCTTATAATGTCGGCGCTGCGCATCGTAGAGCTCTGGTGTGATAGCTCAGGGCTCTCGGTAAATCCGGAAAAGACCAACCTGGTCATTTTCACGAGAATATATCAAGTTCCGAAAGTTGACGCTCCTGTATTCTATGTTGGGGAGCTGACGGTTTCAGATTCAGTTAGATATCTGGGAGTAATCCTAGATAGCAAGCTGAACTGGGCAAAGCACCTGGAGACCCAATGCAGGAAATTTGTCATGAACTTTTGGATGTGCAGGAGAGCCTTTGGGTTGCGTGGGGTCTAGGGCTTAAAATGCTTCCATGGCTCTACTCTGCTGTCCTAAAAACCAGGCTCCTACATGCGGCCGTGGTTTACTGCCCACGGGCGGAACTTAAAACAATGCAGGACAGGCTGCGAAGATTACAAACGCTAGCATTTAGGGGTTTGACTGGAGCAATGAGGACTACGCCCACAGCGGCGATAGGATTCATGCTCTGTGAGGAACACCTACATGTTGCGATAACCGCTAGAACGGCACACGCGATGGGCCTCCTGGTAAGAGCAAATAAATGGACTCGGGGGACTAGACACACAAGGCTCCCGAGTGATATCAGTGCATATGAGGCATGATAAAATAACAAAACGCTTCAACTTTGCCAAAGCTTTCCGCGTCTGTATCCCACGCAGGGATCTGTGGAAAGCAAATGGTAACCCGCTCCTCCAAGGGGAAATCTGGTATACAGATAGCTCCAGGGGTGAGGGAGGGTCAGGAGCAGGAATTTATGACAGCAAGAGAGGGAAAGGGATAGGGGTCAAACTTGGGCGACATGCTACTGTCTTTCAAGTGGAGGTCCTGGCCGTCCTTCGCTTTGCTGAAACACTAATAGAAGAAAACGCTGCTGGCAGACAGATTACGATCTGTTTGGACAGCCAAGCGACACAAACTGCAATAGGGAAACCAGACATAACATCAGAACTGGTTTGGGAATGCAAAAAGGCAATAAACCAACTTGCAGAAAGAAACAATGTGGCTCTCATATGGGTTCCTGGTCACACAGGGATCAAGGGCAACGAAAAGGCGGACCAGTTGGCAAAACGCGGACCAGTTGGCAAAACGCGGCGCAGCGAGTGAATACATAGGACCGGAACCGGTACTGGAAATAGCGTCTTGCTGTGTCGGAATACCTATAGCATGGACAGAGCTAGGGAAATGCTGGGCTTACCCAAGAAAGATATAAGCACAGTGGCAAGGACCCTAACTGGGCACAACCACTTGAACTATCATATGCACAAAATGAGGTTTACGACAGAGTGCAGGAAATGATGACGAAACATCCCTGCACGTATTGTGACAGTGCCCGGCATTAGCTAGGCTCAGGCAACAGACCCTCGGGGTCCATTTTATGGAAACAGAGGAAATTACAACGTGATCAGTGGTCGACATACTAGGCTTCGTCAAGAGGTCTGGGGTAGACTGCTGAGAGTGAATATGTAAGGGTGTGGCTTTATAGCTTGAGCGCCAGGGAAGCTCTCCATGGGCTTCCCGCCCGTTTTAAAACTAACCTAACTACATAGCGTTAAGGAAAATAGAAAATACATAAGAAGAAGAATAAATTTGAAAATTGGTCTTTAGTTTTTTTATTTACACTACAGATAGTACAGAGTCATTTTCTACTTTGCTACCCAAAAAGTTCTCACATTTTTCTATACCGCTAAACTATTTTTATATTTTCTAATTTATGCGAGGAAATCTGTAGCGTAGTGCATAATTGTTGAAATTTTCTTCTATAGGTGATAGCCGATAAAAAAAACTTCTTTTTTATTCACAGTTCCAATATATTCCAAATCTGTAAATAAAAAATATACACGACATTTCAAGGTACCTGTAAAATTAGTGCAAATATTTACATCAAAATTAAATACTGATGCATCAAGATTGTTATACAAGTGCATGCAGTAATAAATAAAAATGCATATAATCTAAGAAAAGTCTAAAAATCGCTTTATAAATGAAGCATATCCATTTCCTATGAGCGTACAAAAAAATAGAAGTTTTGGATTTTCTTCAAACTGCGGCCAATTCTGCTGTCCCAAATCGTATCTGCATTTTGGATGACTCACTTGACACTTCACCAAAATTTAGAAAAAAAATCATAAACGCCTTCCTTGCCATTTAGATTTATGAACAATCATTTCGAAGCATGATGTATAAAATGCACTATAATAAACATAAACGACAAGGAAGGTGTTTATGACTTTCATCTAAAGTTTAGTAAAGTGAAAAGTGACTTATTCAAACTGCAGATACGACTTTTGTATTTGGGACGGCATAATTGTAATACTATGGGACCCCATAGCAAATGAAAAATTATAAACCAATATATTGCTTGGTAACCGAGATATGGGGGTTGGAAGTTGGTACACTTTGATGTGCAGAACATTCTTCAATAAATGTTATTGCATCTAAAACAAATCAAATAAAATTTGTAATTAACGGATTCAAAAGACAATTTCACCAGCTTTACGATGATAGTGAGAATTTTCTTAAATACATGTCCTTTCTATAGTTTCCTTTCTAAATTGAAAATTTAAATTCTGAAAATCTCAAAACATGTATCCTCATATTCTGATAAAATCCATATTTAATATTAAAAGAAAGCTTGGAACTTCTCGTTTAGAATCCAAAATGGGCATAATATACATCTCAGGTAGTTCTCAGATATTTATTAGGATAATTAATTTATTGCTAAACTCACGGAATCTGAATTCAGAACCATTCAGAACCTGTAATGAAATGCAAAGCAAATGAGGAACTCTGAATTTGGTTTAAGCGGTGGCTAGGTTTTGAGTTCAGATTCCGTGAGTTTAGCAATTATATTATTATTTTAATTTATATATTTGAATCTCCTAAAATGTCCATTGTGTCCATTCAGGGTTATGAACTGGAAATTCTGAGCTTTCTTTTAATATATAATGCATTTCATCATGATCTGAGAATACATGTTTTAAGAAATTCAGAATTTAAATTTTCATTTTAAAAAAGGCACTGACTAGTATTACGGAATGTTTTGCAAAACTAATTGGTCAAGCATAGCGCTAGGGCTAGTATTACAGAATTTTCCGTAACGTTAGCCCTGAAAGAGCTAGAAAAGGGGTTAGTGTTACGGGAAATTCTGTAAAGGTAGACATTTCGTTTAAAAATACTATAGAAAGGACATCTATTTTTAGTAAATTCTTCACCATCGTAAAGCTTTTCAAATTTTCTTTCGGATCCGTTAATCACAAACTTGATTTGATTTTGGATCATACGCAATAAAATTCCATTGAACTGTAGATATATCTATAGATGTAGAAAAAAAGAACATATATATTTTTTAATTTTACCCATAATATGATCCCATAGTAAATGATTTATTTGCTCGTTTGTGGCATCATTTTGGTCATTTGGTTCATTCCACTCATCCATGTACTAGGGTCCATGACTTGAGCAGCTGCACCGAATCCTTGTTTAGCCAAATCCACCATCATTGACGGAAACTGTACTGGGTTCATGCCTCCAGGCATCGAAGGCATTTGACGGGCAACCTATAAATAGTTTTATGACCCATAATTATTATTTTGATATCAATAAAAAACTAAGTCAGGAAATAATCATGAAATTTGAATATTTCTAAAAAACATTTCAATTAGAAATATCCGAAACTCACTTAAAATTTCACGTTTTCGACATGTTTAAAATTATTTAATGATCTTTTTTGAAATAAAACTACCGTCAAAACCATTTTGAAGTTATTTGTTTTATAACTTACTCTGAGGTGAGGTGAATCTACTAAACTTTCTTGTCCTTCATCTGTAGGAGGGCCTGGAGGCCCTGGCTTGCGGGAACGTTCGCCCTTATGAGCCAGCTGAAATAATTCAGAAATATATATTTTTGGATATGTTGACAATAAATTGACAATGTAAATTTTGATCTTGAATATCAATATATGACGTTTTAATTTCTCATTTTAAGAAAGGGACATAAAATTCATTGAAATAATTTGTTGACAATTCGAGTATTACATCATTTTTGGTTTGCCCCGTCGAAAAATTGTTCCTAAATTCTAAAGTTTATGTATAGATAACATACATTAAGAGGATGCATATGAATATATATTTTGCTTCGATTTTGATCGAACTTGAAAGCAAACCAGTTGAAGGGTATATCGTTCCAAAAGGGCCCCACCGCCGTTCTGACCATTTTTTAGAAGATTTCTTTTTCGCTTCAGGCACAAGTTTCCTCAACTATCGATGGTGAATGAAAATCCAATTTTAATTAAGAAACAAAATTTTATATTTCCAGCTATAGAGTGGCTGAATCGATACAAAAAAAATGCATTGCAAAATGTCATTAAATTCCGAGAAAATCAAGGTGAAGTTTTTGTCCGACCGAGGAGTAAATTTTTAAGTTTGGACGGTGATTAAAAACCCAATTTTCATTTTAGAAAAAAATGCTTGTGCCTATTTGGAAGACCACCCTTCAGTTCCTTTGTCTTCTAACATTTATTAACAGTTAGAAGCAAAAAAGATCAAAATTTTTATTAGACACATCATTACAAAAAATATTCTTAAAACTTTTGTTTTTTATTTTTACATCTACAAAATTTTTTCAAACCGTTTCAAAATCCAGAAAACTTTTCAAACTTTTTAATTTACTCAAAATTTTTAAACTCAATAAAAACTCAAACTTTGATATAAGTCTAGACTTTGGAATTTTGAAATATTTGTATTATTTGCATTTATATTAAAATTCCTAGTAAAAAACCTTATTGTAAAATATTACAACAGTAATGAAATAATAAATCAATGATATTATAAATTGTCTTACCACGGCAATGCAGAGAGTGATGAATACGACTGCCTTGAACATTTTGATGGATTAACTTCAAACGTGCTCTTCTTCAAAGGAAGTTCCGACTTTTATATGCATTGGACTTCATTGTAACTTGATTTTTCCGTGTTTGACATGCATTTGTAAAAATACGATTATTAACCGGAATCACGACACTTGGTACTTAATGTGTGACACTTACATAATACTTACTGAGGCCATAGAATAAAAATGCAACATCCTGTGTTATTTTAGATTACAAAGTAATCATATTTGATGATGATTCCTTAATTACTGATTTGCGTCTTCTGGTTTTAACCTGTAATGTTTAATGCTCTAGACAATTGTGGTTTAATATTATAACACGTGCTTTAATTGCAGAGCAGAATCATCTAAAATCTAGAACTTAAAGTTAATTTTTAAATTATGTAATATCGAACATTATGAATTTTTTAGGCTTTGAAAATATTAAAAATCTCACATTACCCCGAAAGGGAAATGGCCTAATGGTATAATAATAATAATAATAAACTATTAAAAAAATAAAATTTAATTTAAAGCCTTACAAGTTGAAAATTAACGCATTTTATTGTGCAAAATTTAACACTTTCTAATTTAAAGTAATAAAAAACAAAAAAAATTTAATTAAAATATTCTACATTAAAATATAATTATAAAAATAAGCGTTAAACATTGTCAATTTTAATATTAAAACGTTCTGAACTGAACAATTTTAAATGCAAATTTCATAATATTTCACAATTTCACATTTAAATATATTACAAAATTACAAGCCTTCGAGATTAGTTAGTTGGTTTAAGAATAAACGTTCGTTGAAAATAAATACAAGAATGAAAGTCAAACATTCCAAATTTAAAGAATTTAAATGTAGCAATTTTTAATATATTAACTTCAAAGTCAACTACTTCAGGATCGAAAATTCACAATAATGTGAATTTATATAAAGGAAGTGTCTACACGTGCCGAAAAAATCTGGCTATTTGTACCGAAATTGAACAAGTTGCGAATTTCAAATATTAATAATTTGGAAAATAAAAAATTGCGGAATTAAACAATTGGAAATTGAAGAATATGAAATTCGAACACATGATATTTCCTTTTCCTAAAAAGTTGTAGTCACGAGATCTCTCGTACATTGTTGTTGAAAATCTAGTCGATTGCGAAACTGCATGAATATATGACTTTTAGTTTCTAAACATTATTTATAAAAAGAGAATATTTTAATTGTAAATGATTTTTTAATACTAAAAGAAAATTCATTTCTTGACATTACGCTACCATATTATATAAATTGTAAACATTTTCACACATTTAAAGACATGAAAATATGAAATTGTGGTACCAGTAACAACAAAATTACTGCGACCGACAATACAATTTCGGGGCAAATTTGAAATTATTTACGTTTTATTTGAGAAAAATTATTTTAAGTTTTAAAAATTTCAAAATATGTAAAAAAAATTGGAAGATTTTAAGATAATTTTTTTAATGTTGTGGGATTTTAAATCTGTAGGCAAACTGAATTATTTCAAAAGAAATTTAGATGTTTTAGATGTTTTGAAGAGATTCGAAAATAATTTAAATCTTGAGAAGATTTAAAAAATGTGGATTCTTGAAAATTTCGAAAAAGGAAGCTTCTTAAAAAGTTTGAAAGGTTTCAGAATAATAAAAAAATACTAAGATTCCTGAGAAAATTTTTAATGATTTTTTCTTTGGAAAAATTAACTTTCAGAGAATATTTAAAAAGGTTTCAAAATTTTTTTTTAAATTTCCTAAATTTTCAAATAAGAATCCGGAAGACTTTGATACAAATTTAAAAGCTTTTTGAGGATTTTGAACAGTTTCAAGAGAATACATTTTTTTTTAATTAATGAGAAAATTTAAAATGACTTTTTATTTTTAAAAATGCATTCTAAGAGAAAATTTAAAGATATTTCAAAATTTTGTTTTTAAATGTAGATTTTTGAGGATTTCGAAAAAGTAGCTTTTCAAGAATTTTGAAAAGGTTTTAGGAGAATACAAAATTTTTCTCGAGATTCTTGGGAAAATGACAAATGAGTTTTTATTTGGATAAATGAATTTTTAGAGAAAATTGAAAATATTTCAAATGATTTCTTAAAATGAATTTTTAGAGAAAATTAAAAATGATTTCAAAGAAATTCAAATCATTCCTAAAATTTCAAATTGAATGCTACAGATTTTAAAACAAAATTTTGCAATTTTGCAAGATTACAAAATTTTATAAAAAATACGAGTAAGTTTTCGAGATATTATTAACAGTTCTCAAAAGTTTGAAAAAATTTGTAAAGATTCTAAATTTTTTTTTTTTTTAATATAGATTTTTGAACATTTTGCATAAAGAAGCTTTTAAAGAATTTTGAACCGTTTCAAGAGAAGAAAAAAAGTTCTCAATATTCCTGGCGAAATTTCAAGTGATTTTTTATTTTGAAAAATGGATTTTATGAAAAAATTAAAAAATATGTAACAGCATTTCAAATTATTTTCTGAAATTTCGAAAAAGTTTGTAGAGGATTCTAAAGCAAAATTTTTCAATTTTGTAAGATTATACAATTTAAACAAAAAATCGGTGTAAGTTTAAGAGATTTTTAGATGTTTAGAAAAGATTCAAAAATCATTTAAAACTTGGAAAGATTAAAAAAAATTTAAACGCAATGTAAATAAAAAAAAAATTTCTGAAGATTCCTAGGAAAATTTAAAATAATTTCTTATCAAACAAAAAAAAGGATAACATTTAAAAAGATTTCAAAACATATCCTGAAGATTTCCAAACATATCCTTAGGATTTTCAAAATTGTCAAAAAAGATTCTGAAATACTTTAAGGCAACTTTTTTAATATTGCAGATATTTGTTGGAATTTTAGGGAAAATTTGAATCATTCTAAAAGATGGTTCAGATTCTTTAAAAAGATTTTTAAATAATTCGAAATTTCAAAAAATGTAAAACCAAACTTAGACCAAACTTTTTCTAATATTTTTCAAAATCCTGCAAAATAGAAAAAAAATTCTGATGACCACTGATAACACTCATTTCCTTTTAGTCAGGTCTCAGAATAGAATATGTTTAAAGATTACTTTAAACAAATAAATAGTTATTCGAAATCTAATGCCTTCTGAAGTTCTAAATAGAGAAATACATGATTATTCATTTTTAAATATTAACCAAGTTTTGATTCGAAATAACTCAAATTTGAAAAATGCTAAATGGCACCTTTCAAAACCTCGTTTCTATTTGAAGCAAACGAAATTGAACAATAATTTCAAAACAGATATTTTATTTGAAGAATCTCGAACTCTGATTTTGAGGAATCGATATACTCCAATCTCGAAAAGTGTCATGGCTGCAAACACATTACTAGTGCTTGGTTTTGGTACTCGCGTTTTCGTCGCATAAGCTCGAAGAATGCATTAATATACGGGAAATCGGATGTAAAAGTGCACGTAATAACGAAATCTTTTTAATTAATTATTGTGAAAGTGTGGCATCAGGGAGAAAGTCAACGCGGGTCGTTATAGGAAACCTAACCTCTAAATCGGGATACTGTTAACCACGTTTTCGCCGTGCGAATTTCGTGGCCTTTTCTTTTCGGAACATTTGCATACGCGAAGAAAATATTTTGAGTGTCCTCACCGTGGACATTCACCGAAACAATACACGGGCATGTCCTGCAAGTCGAAAGCGATGTTCACGAAGCAACAAGTTGTGTTGGTGTTTAGTGAACGTTTTGCACTCTGGAAACAAAATAAAGTGAAATAGTGTTTACTTTCACTCTAGAATCTAAGACTTTAGGTTTTTCCTATTTTAGTTTTTCTTCTCAATATTCCTACGTTCCTTTGTTATTAAAAAGTCCTAAGTTATAATCGTTATAATTTAAAAAGTTAAGAAATTTAACCTAAGTTGCACAATAACAAGGTTTAGGTCGTTTATGATAACAAATATTTATCGCAGTCTAGTCTTAATTTTTTATCAGAAAAAAAAAATAAAAAATGAGGCTCATCGATTTGGAGAAGCTTAAAGAGCTTCAAAGCAACCCAGGACGAATTCGGAATATTTGCATTCTCGCCCACGTCGATCATGGAAAAACAACGTTATCGGATTCCCTCGTTGCAAGCAACGGAATTATTTCCAGCAAACTAGCAGGTAAAAATGAGATTAAGTGACAAGTTGCTATTGGGTGTATAATTTCTGAATTGCTTGCTATTTTCCAATCTATAAAATGTTTGCAATGAATTTATTTTTATTGACGATAGGCAAGCTCTAATAATTTGTTAAGATTATTTCATCAGTGTGAACAATTTTACTACTATTTGAGAAAAGAGAAATTCAAGCCCACCAAAACATAATTTACAATCTGCCGAAATATAAAAACAATTTAAAAATCACAGCTAAACTGACAATGAGAATTCCGAGTTTCCCGCGTAAACATATCCCGTCCCGAAAATTTTTAATAATGAAATTTACGAATTTAAAAATTTATATAAGAAATTCAGGGTTGCTACAGGTCACAGAATTCTGGAAAATCGGGAAATTTAAAAATGGTCATAAAATGGCAGGGTAAAGCTAAAAGAGTCAGGGAATTTTTGATAAATTGAAGTCGGAAGTTTGTAAAATTCTTTATGAATGTATGCTGTATGAAATTTCAGGGAACTTTGAAATTGAAATTTTGAAGAAACCCTGATATTGTTTAAAATATTTCGAAAATATTTATTGATTTATTGTAAACAAAGTTAGCAGTTGATAATAATATTAATTCTGACAAATATTAACGTTAAAAAAACATTCCATTGTGTCACCAATTTATAAATTCTGTTTGGACAAAATAAAATTTTTAATAAAAGTGTTTATTATATTTGCGTTATTGAAACAAATTAAAAGACTCAATTGGCCACCCTAAAATTTAAAAATGTGCTCCAAGAAACCGCCAATATAAAATTATCCGTAGAATTTCTTTTATTCTATTTTTTCACAAGTTTTTCTAATTAATGTAAATAAAAAACGCAAATATTTATTGTGCTGCATTTTAGATTTATGTTCCGATGATGCTACCAGAGATACACCGAAGTATAGACATATCCGTAGAGGAGGCGCATTTGCCCTTGCAGAATATCTTTCATTATTTGAGTATCATTGTTTTTTCCCAGATTTAAAATCAAAAGAATATGTGTCATCCTAAAATTCTCTGTATACACATGATAATGTAAAATACAACAAGGATTTGCTTTATTTTAAAAATTGTCAAATTTGGAAATAAAACTGTTTACAAAAACAAGTTATTATGTAGCAAAATAATTACAAATTCAGATTACTGAATGTTTCAAAAAACGAAAGTAAAAACTGGTCTCAGCCTCAATCCCATGAGTTTGGCATTTGAAAAATGAATAATTCAAAGCGTTCGAGTTTGAATATGACTAAAATATCGACGTTTGTGAATTTTGAAACTAGATTATTTTTTAAGAATAAACATAAAAATTAGACAACTAAAAATATGTGCACGTACGTATGAAAAGGTTTCTTATGGTCGGTATGCAATTAAGTATAGGGTTATAATAGTCGGGTAAATTCCCGGCATTTTGAGCCTAAGGTGAATCCTGTTGGTTGAAAAATGAGTTGCAGGGCATTTTGTATGTTGGAACTTCGAAAAAACACTTTTCTAGAAAAACGCATCTTACGTTGTTGAGTGTCAGAAGCGCACATGTTATACTTTTTTTGTCCAAACATGAAATATATCCACTTCCGGTTGCTTTCGATACATGCGTATAGTACCAATAGATTCAGTATAGGTCCTAGTATCATCAAAAAAACCTATAATTTGAACATCCTTATATTTAAAAGAAAGCGTGGAGGAAATTTAGATAATGAAGGACTTTCATTTTAATTGATAAAGCTTTTGAATGTTTTCAAATTGCGAACATTCAAAAATATTGTCAAATTTTAAATGTTCCATTGAAATGACTTCATATAAAATACAACAATATGTCAACAACTTTCTTGTTGTAAAATATTCCGTTGATAAAAATTTCTAATTTCAATTTTGCTTAATTTTTTTCAAAGAATGGTCTGGAAACCCTAAAAAAGGCTAGCAATTAATTGCAGCTGGGGTCCCGCACTCCTCGAAAAATATTTTATATCCATTTTTACGATGCGGCGGGGCGGATAAATTCAAAAACTCGGAGTTCCGTGGAATCATGTTATTCAAGAAATAATTATCCTAGGTATGTTTTATGTTTTACATTATTAATTAATAAGAGTTGGGCCATTTTTTGTTTCAGGGAAGCTTCGATACCTGGACAGTCGACCAGATGAACAGCTGCGAGGCATTACAATGAAATCTAGCTTAATTAGTTTATTTCATGTTCATAACGATTTAGAATTCCTAGTGAATCTTATCGATTCACCAGGCCACGTAGATTTTGCGTCAGAAGTGTCGACCGCAGTCAGATTATGTGACGGTGCCATCGTTGTCGTCGACGTGGTTGAAGGAGTTTGTCCCCAGACACGTAGTGCCCTTTCCATCGCCTACATCGAAGGTCTAAAACCTGTTTTGATATTGAATAAAATCGATAGATTAATTACAGAAATGAAACTCTCTCCCCTCGATGCTTACGTACACATGTCTCAAGTTTTAGAACAAGTCAATGCCGTGATGGGTGAACTTTTCACAAGTGATATACTCGAACGAGAAGAAAAAGAGGACACAGTTTCAAAGGAAGCGGATCAAACTGGAGAAAGAAATTTAGCAGATTGGCAGTCCGCTCTCGAGGAAGCTGACGATTCTCAATTATATTTCTCTCCTGAGCAAGGAAACGTTTTGTTTACGAGTGCCGTCGATGGCTGGGGTTTCAGTATTCGAGAATTTGCCAAAATTTTTGCAGATAAACTAGGATTTAGCGAGAAGGTTTTATTGAAAACGCTATGGGGTGATTACTATTTGAATATGAAGTTGAAACGAATTTTAAAAGGGGCTCAGGAGAAAGCGAAGAAGCCTTTGTTTGTTCAGTTAATTTTAGAGAACATTTGGACCTTGTACGATACCGTGGTGATTAGGAAAGACAAGGAGAAAGTAGTAACTATGGTAGATAGATTAAATATTAAATTAACAACTAGAGATTTGAGGCACACAGATCCAAAAAGCCAGTTGCAGGCAATTTGCACCCAGTGGCTACCATTGGCAAAAGCTTGTCTAAATATGGTTGTTGACAAAGTTCCAAGCCCTGATAACTTGACTAATGATAAAATAGAGCGATTGATGAGTGGAAATGCTGATTTCCTTTCTTTACCTGCAGAAACTCAAGAGCTAAAAAAGGCATTTTTAGCCTGCGATTCGTCGTCACAGGCACCGATTATAGTATTCATATCGAAAATGTTCTCTGTTAGTAAGCAGACGCTGCCAGAAAATAAACCAAAGCCTTTGACTCAGGAGGAATTGGCACAACGGCGGGAAATCGCGAGACAAAGACATGCTGAGAAAACGGAAAGGGAACAACACGCGGAAGGTGTGAAATTTTTAGAGAAATTGGAGGAAGAGAAAAGAGAAGAAGCTCTACAAGAAAGTAAAGCAGAGGAAGACGCTTGCGAAAATACTTTGATAGCATTCGCTAGAGTTTTTTCTGGAACTTTGAAGATAGGAAGTGAAGTTTACGTCCTAGGTCCCAAGCACAATCCCAGAATTGCTCTAGAGAGAGAAGAGGCTGGAGAAATTGTGGATTCGGCGACTTTGCTCAAGGATTTAAAGCCTGGTAGGCACGTTACAAAAGTTAAGATCGAGAAATTGTTCCTTTTAATGGGGAGAGAATTGGAGTCTTTGGAAGAAGCACCAGCTGGAAATCTCGTTGGTATAGGAAATTTGGAAGAACATGTTTTAAAGACTGCTACTCTTTGTACAACGATTGCTTGTCCTTCTTTCTCTGAACTAACTTCACTTGCAGTTCCGATATTGAGAGTCGCTTTGGAACCAAAGCATCCCAACGATTTGCAGAAATTGATTAGTGGTTTGAAACTTTTAAATCAAGCAGATGCTTGTGCTTTGGTGCATATTCAAGAGACTGGAGAAATTGTTTTGAATACTGCTGGCGAAATTCATTTAGAACGATGTTTAGAGGATCTTAAATTGAGATATGCTAAGGTTGATATCAATGTTTCTGAACCGATTGTTTCTTTTAGGGAAACTGTTGTACCACCACCAAAGGTTGATATGGTGAATGAAATGATCAGCATAAAAACGGAGGAAGCGAGTTTGGAAACGTGGACAGCTAATCGACAATGTTGCTTTGAAATCGACGCAAAACCTCTTCCGGAAAGTGTGACAAAATTATTGGAGGAAAATGTGGAATTGATTAAATTGTTGGATCAGTATTTGAACAGATCTGCAAAAGATAATGAAGAGTTGCCAGGTGTTCCAGATATGAGTAGATTGTCTTTAGAGGCTGCGGCTTTGACTGATAAAAAACAAAAAGCTGTTGAAACTTTCAAAAATGAGTTAAAAGATGCCTTTAAAGAAGCTGGATGGGTTGATGTCCTGGATAAAATTTGGTCCTTTGGTCCAAGAAAGTGCGGACCGAATATTTTATTGAATGAAACTGATTATAAAATTAACTGTTTTTGGGAATGCGAGAGCAAATCGACGGATCCCAGAGCTGCGTAAGTATATTTTCAGGGATGTGATATATGCAGGGGTCGGAGTCATGCCGTCGCAGGCTTCGGATTGTACAACATGTTTGACATTTAAAGAAAAAAAACTTTCAAAATTGTACCATTTTCATTTTGAACACTTATTGGTTGAACATTTTAATGTCGAAAACGTCTGAAATCGCATAATTTCAAATTTAATTGTTAAGAAATGAGCAAATACGTATTTTAATGATACTGTTTCAAATTTGTGTAATTTCCAAATGAAAGCCTTAATTGTTGAAAGATTTAAAAATTGAATATCGTTAAAATAATTAGTTATATCAAATTGAATGAGCTTTAAAATCAGAAATTTGATTTAATTACATTCAAAGGATAAAAAATATTGAATTAGAAGCGTTCAAAATTAAAAAAGCTCAGAATAGAATAAGCTAAAATATAACAGTTTTAAATTGTACAATAAACAAAAATTTCAAAGTTTTCTGTTTCGAGAATAGTTCTAATTAGAAATGTTTTACAATAAATAATAATTCAAAAAGAAAAGATTCAAATTTGGAAAAGAATGAAGTTGAAATTAAACAACGAAACAGAAAATTTTAATTCTTCAACTTGGCAACAAGTTAAAATTAAAGGAAAAGCTAGAACCTAAAAAGTACTCCAAATTGAAGAAACTTTTAAAGGGTCCGTTCAAGTATTACGTAAGCATACTTTTCCCTATTCTGGACACCCCCCCCCCCCCATCGCAAGCATATTTTTGTATTACGAGTATACAACATTAAGCATCCATTTAGACCCCCCCCCCTCCCTCTCACAATGCTTACGTAATACTTGAATAGCCCCAAATGAACAAAAAAGATAAGTCAAATCAAGTTCAAAATCCATTTAAACTACCTACATACTCGTCTCATTCGAAAATAATGCAAGTTGATAAGTTCAAAATTTTATTAAGTAATATTTGATATGTGGTATGCCTTATATAACTTCAAAAACAAGTATTAAATGGGTTTAGATTGCACATCCATAGGATTGTATGCTATAAAGAAGAAATTTAAAGTTACTAAATATTTATTATTTTATTAATTTTTATACCGAATTCCGGTGAGCGTAGACACGGCCTTTTTCTTTACATTTAGAATGTGAACTAATTTCCTTCGATAAAAAAAATATACTCTGTATTTGTAAAAAATAATAAGTTTTAGAAATTTCGTACATTTTTAAAAGCATTTTACTCAATTCGAGGCCTGTGTGATTTACATATAAGTTTATTATTTTGAAAATGTCATGCCACTATTCTGCCGTGATTTGGAAAAACACCGTTAACTGCAAAAAATCGAAAAATGAGTTTTTTATATCGTTGGAATCGTGATAAAAAGATACACCTGATTATTAAAATATTTTTTTTAAATTGTTAATAACTTTAAAAATAATTATTGCATACTTTTTGGAAAACACCGTTAACTGCAAAGATTGGCGAGTTGTGATTTGAGAGAGAGCCGTATCTGACCGTTAACTGCAGGCGTAAATCAGAGACGACTAAATACGTGACGTCAAAATTCGAGAAAAGGCCGTAACGGGTAGTTACGGACCTTACCAAAATTATTGGACGGCGATTTCCAGCCTTCGTGATTTCAGAGAGGTCCGTAAGTGCTTACGGCGTTCTCCGGAATCATCGAACCCCGAGAAAAAAGGTTTGTGATTCGAGAAACGCCGTATCTGCACTTATTATTAGTTGCAAAATGCAAATTTACTATTGAAAGTCTGTATTTGTTATAATTATTAACAGTCTTAAGTTAAAAAGAAGCTATATTGTTAAAAAATGTAATAAGTAAAAATAATGTTTGTAAATCATTTCAATTGTTTAAAGTGGAAAAAGTGAATTGGAAATTTTCAAAGAAAATTAATGAAATTGTTTAAAAAAATTTGTTTTATTTAATACTTTTAATTGGTTTTCAAATTCAAAAATATATCGATTTCTTTATTTATCGATTTCTCGATCGATATATGTTTAGTCATATTATGTTTAGTCATTTATTTCAAAATTAACATTTAAAAAATGTATTTTATAATATTTAATTTTTTATGATTATAACGTGGAATTTGATTATATGATTATAATCCAAGTATGTTTAAAATCACTTCATTTTCAGTCAATAATTTCGTGTTTGATTGTTACTGCAAATATTCGGAATTTATGTACATTTAATAAATAAACATGCATTATTTCCGCTAGAATTTCGTATTATTTATTATTAATGAAATTTAATAAAACTTATAACATTCTTATATATATATATCCGGTTTTTTTTTAGTACCGACTTCCAATTTATTGAAATAGATAACATTAATATCTATTTGGCTGATTTAAAAACAAGCGCAAAAAAGATAAAACAATTATGGATATTAATAATAATCTTATATGCAATATTTCATAATAATTATAATTTCATAATTAACTAATATTTTATAATAATTCCACTCATTCATATTCTTTTGTCGTGAACGGCGTTCTCTCAAATCACGGCAGGCCTATTTCTGAGGTCCGTAATTCGAAGAGAGCCGTATCTGCCCGTTACGGCGTTTTCTCGAATTTCAGCATCCCAATCAACACCGTTAACTGCATTTTAGATAATTAATCAACATTTTTTAACAATTTTTCTTGCAAAAATGAAAAGATCGTATGCAAATTAGTCAAGAGCAACAAAAAAAATGCAGAAAATGAATAAGAATCCGCGATACACGCGAATAAAGATTCGAACAGTTTTCGTCGATTTTCTCGGCTTCGTTCATTTTGCAGTTAACGGTGTTTTCCCAAATCACGGCAGTATTTAGCTACTATTTTTCGAAATTTATTCCACTATAAATTGACACTATTTTTTATCTCTGAAGAGAAACGGAAAGTTTTTATTTTGTGCTCGATTTTGTGTAAAAATACATCTTTGATAAATAAATTATTTTTTAAAATTGTTTAAATTAGTTTCCATGATTTGATTGGTCAACATATTGATTCAGTTGGTTTGTTTTTTGATAAATAAGCGAATTATATGTTAGAGGCATTTATAATTTTTGGTTTTTGTAGGTGAATGAAAAGTTAAATTTCATTTACTTTTGAAAACAGATACGAAAATAGTATGATCAATGGCTTCCAAATGGCAACCTTTGCTGGTCCACTTTGTGAGGAACCAATGATGGGCGTATGTTTCGTTGTGAAGAAATGGGAAATATACGACGATTCTCAAAGGTTGGTAAATTGTATAATTTTTAAAAGTAGCCAAGTGGAATTTTTAATTCTAATGATTCATTTTAGAAATGTATTAATCATTGAACTATTATATTAATTTCAATTTTACTTTATTTTTACTCATTGAAGAGGATAATGATTCATATTGAATACTGAAAATTGAATATGCAAGCGATAATTAACACTCATTTCCCTCTGTAAACTAAAATTCTCGACACGGTAAAATTCCCGACATTATCAAATATCCGACAATGCAAAATTGTCACTAGAAATTGGCACTAGAAAATTCCCGAATCTAAGAATTAAAAGCGTTGTTTTAATGTGTTGTATCTGCAATTTGACAGTGTCGCATATTTCATATTATAGTGATGGCGGAAGTCAGAGTCAAGGACATCTTGGAGGTCATCTGATGTCAGCATGCAAGGAAGCTTGCAGAAGAGTCTTCAGTTTAAGAAGACCTCGACTCGTAACACCCATGTACTCATGCAGTGTCCTCGTCAATTCCGATGTTCTCGGTAAGTACCCAATCCTTTTCTCCTTTCTCCAAATTTTAAGCACCCAAATACGACGAAACTATAATTTTCAATTCAGTTATCCTCTAATTAAAATGACAAATAGTATTCACAATAGTATTCAGATTTGATTCCTATTCTACAGTCATTTATACATAGATCAGCTTCTTTCCCTCTTTTTGACATTCTCATCTCAATGAGAAGGTATTGGTTTTATGTGAAAAATGATATTTGCGGATTCCGTCAAATTTTTACGTTTTGAGGCCCCCAGAGTCAGAAAAAATAGTTTTTACGTCAGTGTCTGCCGTCGTCGTGTCGTCTACATACCGGATAACTTTTCAAAGACTAATCGGATTGGATTGTGTTTTGGCAAACAGTTTTAGGGTCCAAGAAGAAAGATCGAGTTCGTTAACCAGCTACTTTGGATAAAAATGTAAAAAGTTAGAGCATTTTCAAAATTTTCAAGCCGATTTTTGTTCAAGATTTAAAAATTCTACGTACGTTTATTCGTAGTACTCCGAAACTCGAACAATGTATCTTTATGACGTTTCCCGTTAAAAAGAAAATTATGAGAGTTATAGCATTTTCAAAATCCAAAAAGATAAACGAAAATTAACATTTTAAGCCAAACAACGCACGATATGAAAAAAAGTCAAAAAAGGTCAAACGATACAAGGTACGAAAAAAAAAATAATAGACAAAAAATGTTCCCCCAAAAAGAATCTACCAATTTGACATTAATAATTTTTAGATAGGACGAGTACATTTTTTTTAATCGTAAAAAATAAGATTGCAAATAAACAAATTAAATTTTTTGAAAAACAACACAAGAGACGACAAAAATGAAAAAAGCGGAAGTTGCTCAACCAAAAAAGATCTACAAATTTGTTATAAACTCTTGTTATAAAAATATATTAAAAATTACCTTTTTGGAAAAACGATACAAGCTACAATAACATTTTATTTAACAAAATTGTTCTCCTAAGTTATATCTACTTAAACGACTTTACGGTACGATGCGTATTTTTAGTTTAAGTTAAGTAGACACAAGTTGCAGTAAAATGTTTAATAACAAAATTGTTTTTTTATAGGATGCGCACTTTTTTAAATTATAAAAACGAGACAATGAAAATACGTATGTTTCAATACCAATGCATATTGTGAACTTTAATAATATAAATTTATTGAAATGATACATTTTTCATGGTAGCTGAGAATAAAAATTAGTTCTAAATAAGTAGCAAATATTAAAGTAATCATGAAAAATAAAATTTGTACATTATTTTGCAATATCTGAATAAGCAGTACCAGACCGAGGTACAGAAATAAATTAAATATACATTTGATATAATAATGTTGAACATAATTAAAAAATGTTCACATTTTGGACAAAATCGAGTGCGAAGCACGAGATACGTGGTGAGAATGTGTTCGTTAAAGCCGAAGGAGCTTTAACAAAAGAGAATTTACAATCACCGAATTGCAGTTGTGGATGCTCTGACCTTTAATTTTAGAAGCTCTGTGCAGAAATGTGGGGGAAATACAAAGACTGAGCGCGAAGCGCGAGATCCAACAGTCGCGCGCCCTAGGCACGCTCAAACTTTGGAGGCCCGCGCGCACCGCGCGATCAGAATGTTCGCGCCCAGCGGGCAGATTTTTTCATACATTTTTGTGTCGATACTTTATTTATAGAGACGAGAGTACTTCACTATTGATTCTCGGAAAGAGGGTTGCACCTGCATTGCATATCTGAATGAAACCTATACTTTATAATTTCATCCACACTTATAAATGTTCATTATTTAATTACGTTTAACATAATAAGAGGTTTGACAAAATAATTTCTCACAATTCCTTTATTATCGATCTTACGCCACATTTATTATTTACAAAGTAGTATTACTGGTCATACTACTGCAAGGATCACGCTTGTATAATAGGATGCTAAAAAATAATATTAAGTACGCTCTCGCGTTTACAGAGAGTTATAACTTATAATTTATTTGTTGTTCCAAATAAGAGTAATAAGTAGGAAGAAGATGATATCATGGCTTCGCTTGGGAACACGTTATTCGATTTAATCACTTCGCATTTTTGCATTCCATAACGAATTACTCTCGATTTACATTTTTGAGAGTATTCATTATGTCATCTTTCTCGGTATGAAAATCAGTCGAAACTGCACTAACTCCATTATTGAAGTAAACATACGAAACTGAATTTTAATTTCAATTTCAAATACAATTCGTCATTTGCAGTCATTGAGGCAAAATTTCATATCGCATTAAAATACCTAAATCTAAGGAAAGGACCATTCGATTCTTACTACCTATGAGAAATGACAGTCATTGCACATATAAATATGAATGAATACTAAATAGGAAACAATTTAAGACCTATGTCATTATAGGAAATACATCTCAATATAAATAATTAAAACAATAATGGACGTATAAAACACAGATAGAGAGTATGAAGATCGTGAGCAAAAATCGATTATGTTCAGGAGCTCGTATTGCAATTTTAGATACGAGCACAAACCTTTTTCAGGACAGAACAAAAAACTTATTTAAAGAAAATAATTTTTTATGAATAGTTCTTTTTATAACTATAGCCTATAAAATGCAATACTAATTAATTATTAAGCGTCGTTTTGCGTGTCAGTAATTTTCATATACAAACGAGCTTCTTGGAATTCTAACTAATTCGCAAGCAATATTTGTTGCTTTCGTAAGAGTAAAACTAGAAAAACGCATTACAGTCTAATCGACGGATCATCGATTGCCCGAGTCTCTGGCTACGATTAAAATAAATATTATAAATAAATGTTCGAAATGAATGGAACGAAGAACTATGATTTTCGTAATAAATAGTTCACTGCCGATTCAACGGCAGGGGTATTAGTTACGTTATCGAGTATTAGTCCCAGTTTGCAGTCTTCATTAAGTGCGGAACCATATGCCAAGGGAAGGCTGCTCTCGCCTCATTTTCTTCGACTAATTCTTGTTTGTCTAATAAACCTGAAAAAATAACACGTGAATTACAATTTAAATTACAGTTGATATGAAGGACATTATATTATACACGAATCATTAATTTTAATTGGCACTGCAACGATTCGTTTGAACATTTGCGTTAGTAGCATTTTTATTAAAGTTCATAATTACATAGGGGCCACTCAACCAGGAAACAGAAATGATATTTAATTTACTTTTTGACCGTGAACTTGTTTAATTATTAGTAGAAGTAACTATTATTTTCTCTCAAATTAGACATTCTCAAATTTAAAATTATTCACGTTTGAATGTTTTTAATATTGAATATGATAGTCTCCAAGAACCTTTTCATTGACAAAATTAGGTATAATTTTTTGCATGTTTTGTGTTGAAAAAATGTTATCATTAAGAACATTGCGGTTCTAGGGAGCACACAATTTAAAAAAAAAACTTATCTTTCTTACATTAGTATTCTACTACCAGAGTTACTTCACAAGTGCAACTATTTACGTATGAAAAAAGAATGATGAAGTACACTACAACCTGTTCTCTTTATTTGTGTGAGTATGGCATTTTTAAGTTAAGAATAATCAATATTTTTGAGGATATTCAAATCTCCACGTTTTGAGACCTCATGATAAGTCAGAAAAAAAACTGATTTTTACGAAGGCGTCTGTCTGTCGTTCGTAGTCTGCAATCTGTAGTCCAGTGTAGCCACTGACCGGAAAGTCGGAAATTTTTCAGATTTGTTTTTACTCTCTCAATAAATATCGTCTTGCTCTTCGGACAAAATGTATTCGGAATTGTGCTCAGTGTTTCCAACCATCTCCGTTAAAATATCAAAGATCATTTTGTATTTAAGATTTTAAAGTTAATATTTCGTTCAAAAATAAATGTTCCTTTTATACTATATATTTAAGAATTTAAAGCCTTTTTTTGATGAATCCTTCAAATTCTAAAGTTCCTTTTATATTTGAGAACGAAAACGTTATAATTTAGGGATACTGTAAACGCTTCGGAAGTAAATTGAAAATCCGTTTTTTGAGAAATGCTTATTGGAAGTTGTAGAGTGCCATAAGCTCAAGTAATACATATTTTGTCTAAAAATATAAAATTTAACCACTTTCGGTCATTTCGAGGATATAAAAATATAATTTTACCAAATAGGACATAGATTGAACTATGATTTCCTATCAAAAATTCAAAACCTTTATTTTAGATCCTGGATAACTAAAATGCGACTATCTCATAAAGTACGATCGACAAAATGGGCCCTTTTCTTGCGGAACGTCACAATTCATATTCTGAACTAATATCAGTTGCTTCCTTGCGCAAAATTTTCACTGCGATTTATTAAATCACAGACTTCACACACTTTCCCCTATTCCTCTCTTTCCCCCTTTTTTCAACAAAATTCTACTTTTTCTTGTTTTTTCGCTTAAATGAGAATTCAATAAGAAAATCAAACTATTTTTGATTGGAGGGTCAATCTTTTTATTTGCAAAGTTTACTACTATATTGTTCGTTTAGAATTCATCTGAGGAGTAAGCGAGCAAAACATGATAAATCCATTTCTTGGAAAAAATGAGTTACGCATGGTTTTAGCATTGTTAGGACTCTAGTAATATGATTATTGACCCTTAGTTCACAGAAAAATTTCTATCCCATTAAAATATCCCTTAAAAAATTTCGTATCCTTCAAAATATTCAATTTAAAATTCGTTTATTTTGTACTTAAATGTTCAATATGCCATGCTATGCCATGCCATTCTTTAAAACTGCATAAATCCAAGCTTATAGGATCAATAATTCGATTATATTGGATAATCAGTTCATTGATCTCTTCTATATGATACTACTTGAATGTTTCTTCTATCTCTACTGTCTTTGAAATAGGGGAGAACATCCTACAGTAGATAAATAATCATTAATTAATAGCACAAATATACCTAATAGTATATTGTGCTACAAGTTGAAAAAGCGAGAGATTTAAAACGAGTGTGAAGTTAGCTACCCGAGCGGAGCGAGGGTGGCTATCACACGAGTTTTAAATCGTCGCTTTTTCAATGTGTGGGACACGATACTTTTTCTATAATTTGTTAAAAAGTGCTAGTTTTTGTTTACCTGTTTTTTGTGTAAAAAGAAGGCGATTTTTTGTCGATTGACGCAACAATGACAATGGCAATTATCAAAACCATGGCAATAATATGGCAGTAATAATAAGCTGGTTCTCACAATTGAATAGTTGGCCCATAAAGTTGAGGGCTTCAAAACTTCCGATTTTTCGTGAAAAAAACCAAGCACAGTATTTTCGGAGAAACTGACGGTGTTTTTTTGCTTTTGCCAAGTGACAAAAGTACATACAAAATACACAACTCGAGACTTTTCAGGAAATTGCTTTTAGGTTAGGGACGACAGTCGGAAAATAGAATGAAGTTGGCTGCGCACGATGCACGAGTCCACCCGAGGCAGCACGAACCCACCCGAAATAACATTTACTTTTTCCACTGTGCCTCACTTTTATCACTGTCCATTTACTTTTTCCACTGCATCTGTCCACTTTTGTCACTGTTGCCCGGAAAGGTCGGCACTGCGCATGCGCCACGTCATCGAGCAAAAATCGGTAACTTTTTACACCAAAAACAGGTGGAAAAACTGGCTCTTTTTCGCGAATTATAGAAAAAATAATTATTTCTAATTTTAATGAGAATTTTAATTTATTAACAAATATAGTGTCCTAACTATTTAATTTAATTATTCATATTACATCTATTAGTATTTTCAATTAATGATTATCTACTTCTGGTTCATTATCTATCATAGGATGGTCTCTCCTACAGCTTTTGTCTAATTATTGAGGAATAATCTCGAAGAGATTTCTGGTGTTTTATTCACCTACTCTTCATCTCTTTTAGTCGAAAATTCAACGGTTTTGTTGAACCTTCGTCTTTTTGGATAGAAAATTGGTCCTTTTGGATCGATAATTTATCTTTTGGTAGAAAACTGGTCTGTTTTGGTTGAAAATTTAATTTTTTTGTTGAGAATGCAACTATTTTCTAAATAAGTCATCTTTTTTGTTCCAAAATTCATCTCTTTTTGTTATGAATTCTAGCTACTGAGCTAAAAATGTAATTATTTCGTAGAAAAGTAATCTTTTTTGGTTGAACATTCGCCTTTTTGGATTGAAAATTCATGTTTTGCTAGAAAAGTCGGCTTTTTTATTGAAAGTGAACTCTTTTCCACTTAAAATTTTACTGTTATATTTTTGTTTCAGAATTAATCTCTTTCGGTTAAAAATTCTACTATTTGGGTGAAAATGTAATTTTTTTGTTGAAAATTCAACTATTCTGTTAAAGAGTCGTATTTTTTAGTTCAAAGTTAATTCTATTTATTTGAAAAGTCTACTATTATATTTTTGGTTCATAATTCATCTCTTTTGGTCAAAAATTCTACTGCTTGGTTAAAAATTTATTCATTTTGTTGGAAATTCAACTACCTTCTTAAAATCTTATTTTTACATTCTCATCATTTATGATTGAGAAAGTATTAGAATTGTCTGAAATTTGACATCACAGTTTTTCAACGGATCTCCACGTTTTGAGACCTCCTGAAACCGAAAATCAGGTTTTGGCGATGGCGTCTGTCTATCGTCTGTCCATCGGACCGTCCGTCTGTAAACACGATTACTCTCGAAAAAATGAACGGATCGAATCGAGCTTTGGCACACTTTTTTTAGGTCCCAAAAGAAAGGACGGGTTCGTTAACCAGCCTTTTTGGATAAAAATCCAAAAAGTTAGAGCATTTTCAAAATTTTTGAGACAGGTTTTTTTTAAATTAAAAAATTTTATGTACGGCTGTTCGTAGTACTTAGAAAGCCAAACAATTTATTACAATGTCTTTTTTCGATAAAAAAAATATCAGAGTTATAGCATTTAAAAAATTTTAAAGATCACTCGAAAATGAAAATTTTAAGCCAAA
Organism: Andricus curvator; assembly: GCA_932195095.1. NCBI lineage: Eukaryota > Metazoa > Arthropoda > Insecta > Hymenoptera > Cynipidae > Andricus > Andricus curvator. Next base: position 104,454 of record CAKNYM010046309.1, read on the forward strand.
CAGCGCACGATATGAAAAAAGTCAAGAGAAGAAAAAGGTTGCTTTTTGACAGCCCTATAATATTATCATAGCAACTTTTTGAATTTTATTGAAAAATCGAAAATTCAAATTTTGATCGCACAAAAAATAATGAAAAATAAAAAATTTCATTTTGTGGTGAAACTATGCAAGATACGAAAAAAGGTGAATAGACAAAAAGTTTGCTCCTAAAAAAGATCTACAAATTTGTTATTAATAAATTTTTGAAAGGACGCGTAGTTTTTGTTTTAATCGTGAAAAATATCATTAAAAATAAAAATGAAAAATTTATGGAAAAACGACAAAAGGTACAAAAAAAATTGATAGACAAAAGTTGTTCATCCAAAAAAGTGGTGCAAATTTGTTATAATTTATTACATTCTCATCATTTATGATTGAGAAAGTATTAAAAATCGAGCGCGTAGCGCGAGTGTCACGATGAGAATGTGTACCTAAAAGCCTACAGAGCTTTGAGCAATATAATCTTTAACTATACACACTTAATTACGTAGAAAATCCAGATTATGAAGATACATACAAATACTGAGATCTAAATGAGATGTTTTTGATAAAGTTCCATTCAAGCATTCCAAGTGCAAAGAATAAATATCCGAGCGCGAAGCGCGAGATCCTTCAGACGCGCGCGCCAGGCGCGCTCAAACTTGCGAGTGAAGCGAGCCGCGCGCGTAGCGCCCGATGAGAATGTGCCCACGCAGCGGGCAGATGTTGTGGTTGAAAGTTAATTCTTTTTATTTGAAAAGTCTACTATTATTTTCTTGGGTTCAGAATTAATTTCTTTTAGTTACAAAATTCTACTATTTGGTCGAAAATTTCATTATTTTGTAGAGAATTCTAGTGTTTTGTTAAAAAGTCACCGTTTCTGGTTGACAATACAACTATTTCGTTAGGCACATTCGTCCTTTTGGATAGAAAATCCGTCCTTTTGGATTGAAAATTCATCTTTTGGTAGAAAAGTCATCGTTTTTGGTTGAAAGTTCATCTTTCGTGCTTAAAAGTGAATTCTTTTTAATTGAAATGTCTGCTAATATATTTTTGTTTTAGAATTCATCTCTTTTGGTTGAAATTCTACTATTTGGTTGAAAATGTAATTATTTTGTTCAAAATTTAACTATTTTCTTAAAAAATCATCTGTTGTGGTCGAAAATACAACTTTTTTGTTGAACATTCGTCGTTTGGGAAAGAAAATTCATTCTTTCAGATTGAAAATTCATATTTTTGAAGGAAAGTCATCTTTTTTGGTTGGAGATTCATGTTTCTTGGTAGAAAATTCAACTGTCTTCTGAAAGATTCGCCTTTTTGACTTAAAGATTCAACTATTTAGTTTAAAATACAACCGGTTTTGGTTTTGTTTAATATCTTTTGTTTGAAAATTCGATCATTTGGTTGAAGATTCGTCTTCTGAGGTAGAAAATTCAGCTATTTGGTTATAAATTCATCTTTTTAAATAAAATTGTGTCTCTTTTGCTTAAAAGTTCAACTATTTGGTTCTAAATGCAATTGTTTGGTTAAAAATTTCACTATTTTGTTCAAAATACAATATATTTCGATTGCAAATCTTAGGAATATGATACCTACATAATTGTTATTTGAAAGAATTTATTCCCATATTTTCTTGAAAAATCATCATATTTCCCCTGTTTTGAGAGCAATTTGGGCTGTGCAGTCAGAAATCACTTTTTCAATCATTTACAGTTTATATTTTACTTTGGAGTTCTAAAATTGTTAATTCTTTTCAACATTCATATAATGAAGCGATTAGTATTAAATAATAATTATTATAAAAGCTTAAAAGTCAACCGGGAAAAATATAATTTTGTACCGAAAAAACCGGGAAATAGCCAGGATTTTTTTTAAATTTTGAGTGGCCACCCGTTTAGTCTTGTGTAGGCACGATAACTTTCGAAGGAATTATCAGATTGGATTGAGTTTTGTCACTTTTTTTTTAAGACCACAAGTAAAAGACGAGTTCGTTAAGCAGCTATTTTTTAACAACATTTATGGTTTTGTCCTCCGAAAACGCTTCTTAAAAAAATTAAAAAGTTAATTTTTTGGCTAAACTATACGCGAAACGGAAAAAATTATAACAGTCAAAATTATTGCTCATCTCAAAAAGATCTCAAAATGTGCTTCAGATGATTTGTTGATAAGATGCATAGTTTTTGTTTTCATCGTGAAAAATGTTATTCAAAAATACAAATTCCATTTTTCGGTCAAACTATGAGAGATAAGAAAAAAAATGTTAAGAAGCAGAATTGTTCATATCAAAAAGATCTACAAATTTGCTTGAGACCATTTTTTTATAAGATATAGTGTTTATTTTAAACGAGCGCGAAGCGCCAAGTTTCATGACGGGAATGTGCTCCTTAAGGGTGATAGAGTCTGAACGAAAATAATTTCCTTTTTTATTTAAAAAAGATAACAAATTTAACGATCAATTTAAAGTAGGAGTTCCGAAAATTTTGTAATATAAACTGCTTGATACGTATTACACTCTACAGTGAATCGAGCTCGAAGCGCGAGGTTCATTTCTGAGCTGTCAATCCCGTACACGAAGCGCGCAATTAGAATATGCCCGCGCGGTGGGCAGATTAAACAAAAATTATTTCCATACCTAAAAGACTGCGAATATGCCGCAATGGGCGACCTCTTCTGTTTCCTTGCACACACATCATTCCATATACACGAATTCCGGGTACACTCGCATAAGTTGGTTGGTCGTGGCTCATAGGTCCCTCTGTAAAAAAAAAATAATAATAGAAAAACGAAGCATGAAAAAGTAATCTAATTAATCGTATTCATAGCACCTCTGTGTGCAGCAGTATATCTAATTGGGTTAAGGGTGACAAGAAACTAAGCTATATAATGAGGTGATTTGTGTAGTGAAATTTAATTATATAGATCTTCTTTATACTTCGAGAAATGCGGAAAATCAAGCAGTTGTTAAACGTACCATCAACACTGTTTTTTTAACGAGCAATAATCTTTGGCATCTGCAATTATTCTGTTCAATTTAACACAAAATCAGTAATTTATTCTGCCATTTGATTATATCTACGAAAGATCACCAACACTGCTAAACATAAATTAATAATTGTTTTCTAGTTCGGGCTAGTTACTTTTTTAGTTTAGTGGAATACGAGAGAGTAATAAAAGGAAAAGCATTTTTTCAACCTCAATACTTCCTCTCGCGTCAAGAAAGCGTTACGCCTTGCTTGTCAGCAAGATTGTCAGTTAGTTTACTAATTAGTGTTGCTCATTTTTCACCTTTATAAACTGGTATTTTGCTTGATCTGAATCTGGTAGATTATGATTCGCATTACATTAAAGATTTTGATTCATGTTGAAGGGAGAACAGTATCCTATAACTCATGATCAGATACATTATGGATTGTCTGATACTTGATGTAATAACTAATCCTCTGCACGAATCATGGACTTCAGTATAGTTTCTCTACTACTCTCAGTTTATTCGCTATGGAGGAGGATCTTTAATCAGAATGTCGATCGGATTAACAGGGGTCACAGTCAGTCCCCTATTCCCCGTTTTCCCATATTTTTTCAAAATCCCCTATGTTTGAGAATTTTGTCCACTTTTTCCCCTTTTTCCCAATTTTTTTATGTTGCGATTAAGTTTTCAAGAATTATAAAAAATAGAAACGTATGATACTCAAAAATGTGCGCCACTATGCTTGTGCAGCTATGAGCTATGGGTGCTGTGATGGTGCATTTATACCACTGTCCGTCCGACCGGTACAGGCAGAAAAGTGCAATGAGTAAAAGAGATAGAGTACTTTTTGTCTAATTTTCCGCTCTCTATCTCTTTTACTCTTATGGACTTTCTGCCTGCACCGCACCGGTCGGACGAACAGAAGCATAAATGCATCATGATGGCTTCTGATTGGTGGCGAAACTTGCATATGTAGACAATAATTTTTAGAATAATTAAAATTAAAATAGTTAAAGAAGTTACGAGGGTTGCCTTTTACATTTCGGGAATGGGCGATCCTGCTGCTGTCATACGAAAACCGATGTCTCTATCGTTAAGTTTGACATTTTTTAGTGATTTTTTTCTCAGAACGTTTTGTCGTGCGGACGCGATTTGTGTCGTGTAGTGACTTCAAAAATTCATCTCGAGAAAAAAATGGAATTGACTCGTGAACATTTCCGTGCGATCATTTTTTACAACGTTCGACGTGGATTATCTCAACAACAATGCATCGATGAACTTTATGTAACTTTTGGCGACGAAGCGCCGTAAAAAACAACTGTGTATCGGTGGTATTCCGAATTTAATCGGGGCCGTGGTTCGCTCACCGGCGAAGTTCGAGAAGGTCGTCCAAAATCAGTCGTTGTCCCAAAAAACATTGATGCTGTGAGTGAACTGATACTGAAAGATCGTCATGTGACTTATCGTGAGATTTAGACATTGGGCTGTCAAAAAAATGTGTTGCCGTTGGATCCCACATAATTTGACAATCGCTCAAAAAAGGCACGTGTGGAGCGGTCATTTCAAGTCACTGTACCCTTCACAAATTGAGCCCGCACGTCAAAACGTTCTGAGTAAAAAATCACTAAAAAATGTCATACTTAACGATAGAGACATCGGTTTTCATATGACAGCAGCAGGATCGCCCATTCCCGAAATATAAAAGGCAACCCACCTATGAGTGGCTTAGGGAAACTACGGCGATTTGCGCAAAAAATAGAGAAAAGAAACTCTAACATGATTGAATCAACAGTGTCACGAAAAAAAAGTATCTCACACTTGATTGACATATTTTCGTTCCTATAACATTTAATTTAGAAATAAATCGTAATTTTATTTCTTATTAAAAAATGTAGTGTCGTATAAGAGTGTTACATTTAACTTTTTCTTCATTACGCTGGTATTTTTAAAAGAAAACAAAACCCCTTTTTCGACGAAGAATCCCATATTTTTCCTATAATTGAGCTGCTGAATCACTGTGACCCATGGATTAAGAAACAGGAAAAAGGTCGGGAACAGGTTGGCAATTTCTATCAGGAACCAGCATTTTCCGCCGATTCTGAACAACAGTTGCGGGGAAAAATTAACAGAATAGAAATTTCTGTTGTTTTTTTTCTCAGAAAAAATGAAAGAATGTCCAGATATTCAGGAAATATTAGAAATTAAAGGTGAAATTTGTATGTTCTTTTTGGGTACTGGGACTTTAGTATGAACGTTAAAAACGTTTTAGTTGTTTTTAGTATTTATCTTTAAATGACGGAAAAAATTAAAAAATGCAATCGAAACAAATCGGATAAAAACTGTGAATTTGAAATTGTCCGCGATAGCGATAGACCCCATTTATATGTATTATAGTATCTGTGTTGGAATGGATCATTCTTGAACGCACTTACGGTCTTGCTTGTAAAATAAAATGAAAATGAACAAAAGCTGGTCGCGATCGAAAGCTGTTATTTCGCATTTTTCTCTTACATTTTCAATCATCGTTTTCTCGACTCCAATTATCTTCTCAACGTTTACTCTTATGGCGACTCTATCATCCCGATATATCTGAACGAGCAGTTATCTTGAGCCTTGGTGGGATAAATTTCAAGTTAAGGATGGATCAGGACATGTTTTGCAAGTTGCTGTACTTACCGAGTATGTTCGTGTCGGGACACCGACAGATCACGAGGTAATGCGACTTCCCTGTCCGCACATTTTGTAGTGCGAGTAACGACCAATCTCTAGGGGCTCTGCATTCCCTCATTTCAGCAACGGGCTCGCACGTCTTCACCAAAGTAAGCGCCTGAAAGCCAATTAACATGTCAAATTCACCTTCACGCCTTTCAATACACCTGCACGGAGAAAATTTATTGGAGAAAGATTCCGCAGAATTTGCGTAAAGCTGGGGCATAGAGGCATTTTGGGAAAGTTGAACATTATTTTGGTAGAGTTTAAAACTACTTTGCTTGTTTATTGAATAACAGATTTTCCGTATAGGCATGAAAAAGTCGCTTTTGACGCCTCTTTTCGTTCCGTAACGGGGCAGTTTATACGGCTAAATTCACAACTGCCGTAAAAAGACTTTATGGCAGTTCTGATGCGCAGTCCGAAGTTCGCATCTACGAACTGCGAACTGCATCTTCGAGGACCCAGGTGAAAAAATCGTAATAGAAATCCACGTGGATTGTTGTGGCAGTTCTACATGGAATTCCACGTGATATGCAGAAATGGAATGCAGTTTTGAATTTTAAGTACTCCGTATACTATATTATGTCTATTCCATAATTCTAGAGGTGGTTTCACGGGAATTCTACGTAGAGTTCCACGTATAAATTTACGTGGAAATACATGTCCCCCAGCCACACCTTTCCCTCTTTCCAGGGTTCTCCCCATTTTTGTAGCCCTTCTCTGAATGAGAGTGATTTTGGCGACGCCTAACCCCCAGCCACACCCTTCCCCCTTACCAGCCCCTGACCTCCGTTTTTATACCCCTTCTCTGGGGGAGAGTGAATTTGGCGACATCCACCCCCTCCCAGCCATACCGTTCCACGTTTCTAGCCCCCTCCCCCGTTTTTTGTATCCTCTCACGTAGTAGATAGTAAATCATTTGTCATACATTGTTGATATGAGCAAATGGAACACACGTAAGGAAAGCGAGTTAATTATTTATTATATATATATCGAGATCTAATTAAGATATCGATTTAAATTTTTTCGATTAGATTTTCTTCTAAAAAATCTCATGTCGAAATCAACATTCAAAAATTATATAAATTTAAACAAAGTAAAAAAATCGGTATCTCAAAAACTATTCGAGATTCCGATTTAAAAGTTTTAGATTCGTGTTTCTCGCAAAAAAATCCCATATGATTGTATATTAAAACTTTGTCCCACGGGCATCGTAATCTTGCCTTCAAAAGAATACCCAAAGTTGAGTAAAACGAGCGGTTACTTGAGGGAAATCAGTAAAGGTGGATGACTGGTTTCAATTCAAATACTCGAAAAAGAAAAATAGTTATGAGGTTTCGTAGCGCAGTGGTCAGAGTGTTGCATTTAATCACAGAAAAAAATGTAATCTCTACAGCGACTTTAGAGCAATCTTTGCCTGCAACATAAATTAACTTCACGTGTTAAGATTCACTCGCCACATTGGAAATGGTTACCATGCCAACTCTGTTGAATCTTCTTTTGTTTCAATGCGAAAAAATTCAACTTTATCTACTTGAAAATTACCCTCAACAAAAATTTACTTCTATTTTTTCTGTGATCCCAAGGGGGTCCAGCGTTCATATCCAGGTACCGAGGGAAAATGTTTATTTTCTATTTTTCTGAAAAGAATTCGTTTTAATCAAATTCATTTGAAAGTTTTCCGAAATGGCTCTATGCTCCAGCTTTACGCAAATTTTGCGGAATCTTTCCCCAATCAATTTTCTCCGTGTGTCGGTCAAGGGGTGATTGAGTTCGCTCAAACGACATTTTACTTGTTCTTGTTACTTCTTAGATTCAGTCACAACGTTCAGCTTCTAATTCCATGTAATTATTTTGCGAGTGTTCCCTCTCTAAGATTGAGATTATGGTTTAATTAAACTCTTACTTAGTATAATCTGTCGTGGGTTGTTATAGAGCTTCAAATTAAGAATTTCACACTGAGAAAAAATGCTATTTAATCAAAGAAATCACGTTTTAAGAAATCAAGCTTTAAACAACTTTCATTGTAAAAGGCTTGCTCATCCCGTTTTTTGTTGATATCTTTTTGGGGATGCCCTCGACTATTTCTCGTACTTTTCAACGAACTTATGTGGTCATAAACTAATAAGTCGAATACATTTTTCATACCAGACAGACTAAAAAAAAAACAACAAAAAAACGATCGTCTGCCTGGTATAGAAAACTCATTCGACATATTAGCTTATGGGTAGTTTCGTTTAAAAAAAGTGGTTACGTGACAGTGTGTTACATGCTCTTAAACGTCAAATGAAATAAATCGTTCGGCGGCCTTTTAAAATATCTTAGTTTTTTTCTTTTTGAAAACATTTTTACTTAAACTTTAGCTTGAAAAAAAACTGGATCTTGATGTTTCATTTGCCTAAACCCTCATTGATTTGGCATCCAAAAAAAGATCTCGTGTGTTTGAAATCAAGCGATGTGGGAAACCCTTTTAAATTTATGTTAAACTGCAAAAAATAAGTTTTTTTAAATTGCTCGTTTCTGGCGCATTTCCTAAAACACATTATAAAAACTGTATAAAATATATAAAATTTCCTGCAAAAGTGAAAAATGTTCTGGCTGTTATAGTTTAGGAGATATGGTATCCAGAAGTGACTTTTTAGTCAATATTAGGTACAAATTTTTATATTTTTTCAAATATCTCATTCATAGTGCATCGCACATGAAAATTTTACTGCTTTAATTTCAAGTAGACTAATTATTTGTACTACTAAAAAAAATTCTTTAATAGATCCAAAGTTATCGCTTCCTGAAATAGACCAATTTTTTAATAGAATTTGTTTTATTAGTTTTTATTAGTTTTACGGGAAATTCTATATACCTACTTTATTCTGCCTTCATAATGTTTTTTTAACGAAATTTAACCCATAAGATCTTTTCTGGATGGCAAAGTACAGGGTTTAAGAAAAAAAAACGTTGAGATCGAGCTTTTTTCAAGCTAAGGTTTAAAGAAGATTGTTCTCAAAAGGTAAAAAAATAAGAGATTTTAAGGGGCCAATTAAGGATTATTTTCATTTTAGGCGTAAAATATTCAGGGGAAATTTCAAAACAAAATCAGTGAAAAATGGGGTGGTCAAGTCTTTCGCAGTAAAAGTTGGTTAAAGCTAGATGTGAAAGCTCTGTTAGATATGCTTTTTGAAGGATTTAAAATCGTTGAAACCAATATTTAAGTAAATATCTTGCCAAAGCTTTGTAGGCGGTTTCTGTTTGTTCTATAGGCATGAAAATATGTAAGGTTCAAGGTTAAAAAAGGATTTGTTACACCTGTTTTAGAAGTACAATTCAATCGTATTTTTTTTTAATCTAATAATTTAATACTCGTTTAAAGCATTGTTAACTCTATAAGATTTGTTTTGAAAATTTAGTATAATTAGTTAAAAGAAAGCAGAATCTTCAACTGCAAAAAATTCTCACGATAATTTGTATACAAATTATGTACCTTGTAAAAAAAGTTGGTGTAATTTTACATCGTGCCACGATGGAAATTATTCGATCTGCGTGCGGCGATGTAAGTTTACACACTTTTGTAAAAAAAATGCAGGACGTAAATGGCTAGGACCACATTTCAATGTTGAGGTTATGTTCGTGAGGTTATACATTTTTAAACACTCTAGCAGGATAAATAAAGCGCATATTACTTTTCTTAGATATCGTTTTGAATAAAAAGACATTTTTTTTTATTCACATAGAACGCATCACTATTAGAGCAATATTAGAGGCTCTGAGACGTAATTTTATGAGAAAGTCCAACGCGCCATCTCTTTCTGTCAGTTTGTTGATGGATTGTCGATTTATGTCCTGTTTTTTTAATTTCTCAGGATGCCAAGACGTAACAATACTACCCGTTTGTGAAATTATGCTAAATACTGCAACTTTACCAAAAAAAGTGTTACTTTATAAGCTCATTTAAATTTATTCACTCACGTAAATTGACTACGTGGCACACTGATCGAATAATTTCCATCGTCAGACATAGTAATTTTACATCGGACAGTTATTTCATACTGTTCCATGGGGTGAAATTGGACTAGATCGTGAATTTCTGAGCGACATTGGTAAATTTACCAGGTTATGTATTGTAATTTGAAAGTACACTGCTCGTGAAATTACAATCTAATTGTAAATATCACAGAAGATTTTTTTTACATTGTACCTTTTATTTTTAAACTGAGCAGAAGATTTTTTTATGGTAGTAGTAGTATACCATTAAGCCATTTCCCTTTCAGGGTAGGCGTGACACTACCCGATTTGGGTAGTGTTTCTAGGTGGATAGTTTCTTGTAGTAAATAACTACAAGTTGGGCTCACCACACCAATCACCAGCAAACGAGTACTTTTTCAAATTTGAACTATTTTAATGTTCGGATACTAATATTTGGCAAATCTTTTAAAATCTGCATCTTAGAGATGATAAAGTTTTTAACCAAGAAAGTTTCTGGAATCGGTTGATGAAAGATTGAAAATTAGTTTCTCGAATCTTACAAACCAATTTTGAAACGAATACATATTTCAAAATTACAAGAAATTTTCTGGAATCTTAAATTGTCTAGAATATTAAAGATTGATATTAAAATCTTCAACTTAAATAAAAATAAAGTGAATACTATAAAATCTCATTATTCAGAATCACGACGTGAAAAATATTTAATGTAGGTATAGAGAACAATCTAAAAATAGTAATATTCTCATAGAACTGAAGTTTGGTCTTTACTATAATTTATAGTAAAGTTATGTAGAGAACCAAGTATAATATCATATAATCGATACTTTAGTGGAAATTAATTATGCAAAATCAATTTAAGTTTTTAAATGTTAATCTTACTTTCAATACTGTGTTATAAAATTTTCACTGTCGCATGTAACCGACTACAGAAAATAATAAAATAATTCATTATGTCCATTCCGTACATATAGGAATTTATTATGCATATAGTTATAGTACCTAAATGTGAAATTTACTGTACTCAGCAGCCTGCAAGACTACAATATTTATTTTTGTTCGTTTAATCCTCAAGCAAGTTTTACTGGACATTTACCCATTGGGAAGATCAGATAAATATTAATTTAGCGATAATCGGTCAGAATGTAATTAGTAATTAACAATTTTTTTTTGCTAATTTTTCTTGTTTCGTTGAGCAGGTGCTAGCTTTACAATTAATTAGATATTATAATAAATTCTTCATTGCCACTTTAGTGTGCGAATTAAATAGCAATTATGGATTTCTTTAAATTATTATTTTTCAGCTTTTTTGTAAATATATAAGTTTAAAATTTCTGGAATCTTAACGGCACTGTAAACTAATCTTGTCTCGTTTTCTCACTTTCGCCAGACTTTACATTAGATATCTAGTTACATTAAATTAAAACTGCTTAACTGTAGCAGGTTTGAATTAACTGTATTTATAAATTCATGAAAAATTTGATTTATAAATCCAGTTTTGAAGCATAATAAATCGCAGACGCATTACTTAATATTAATATTTGACGTTAATTGCTTTCTAATCTTGATCCATAACAGTTAATCTTAGTAATATATGTTGGAGGCATATTTATTTTCAGAATATCTAACTTACTGATAAAAAGTATTAATCTCATTTATCCATACTTTCTAAATTATTCTTTTGGAATGCCTTTCCGAATTGAACTAAAATAAATGGAGAATCAAAAGACTGTTGCTAGTCGTCCAGATTTTTAGGATGAATAGGAAAAACTTGCAAACTTGACTAGCGGAGCTGGAAAAGGGAAGGATTCTGTCTGTCCCCTTTGGGCTATTCGTCGGAAAAGCTGGACGAATAGACACTGTGAATCCAAGAACCAACAGGGAACTATCTACACAATTTTTTAGATCGGGTGAAAATTCCAAATTTCCCGATATTTGTTTAAAAATTAGCTTCTTTGAAATTTATTAATTCCCGTAGAAAATTTTTTCTTTGTATTCTACGGATTTTAGTGAAAACTCGAAATTTTTCGATGTTTTCCTATTTGGAAGTTGATTCTGTAGACAAGCTTTACGGGTCACTCACCAACTTTGCATCAAAAGCTATTATATAAAATAAATCCTTATTATGCGTTAGAATAACAAGATCTTAATAAATATTTTGAATAGCAATGTGTTAGAGAATTTTTTTATCATTAGCATGTGAAGTAGCAGTGATCAAGATTCTAAGATCTGCAGCCTGTTATTCTTTAAAATATAATCTAACATTCTGTAGATATTCACAGTCTTAAATCACTAAGGGCGGATTGTACTGCTTTTACCTGCAGCTTAAGTGGAGCATAAACCCCTTAAGAAGCTTTCTAAGTAGTTGATTGCGACATTAAGTTTCATTTAACGGTGGGACTGCCCCTAAGTACGGTGGAAATAGATAATTATACTTTCAAGATATGTCTGAAGTGGTTAGGTGAGGAAACTGATGTTACCGCACACGCCTTGCTATGTTTCTCTACGAGTAGGCACATTCCAAAATTCTCTGTTTAAGAATCACCCTATTTCCTTATTAAACTGAGATTTTTTCATATAGTTACTTCCAGTGCTGATTTCTAGTGCGTACGTTGTAGTAAGAAAATATTTCGTTAGTGGTTCATCTGATCTTGTGTCTATATTTTGAAATTGTTTTTCAGAGCATCAAGAATGAGTAATCAAAATCGATTTTTGTTTTCCGTAGAACCATGTTTATTCAACAGAAAAACAATTTTTTCTTTTTCTTTCTATTTAATCTGCATTTTCAAAGGAAAACACTCGAGATTGTACTTTTGTTCTTTTAAATCCCAGTATCTCACTTGACTCCAATATCAAATTATCTTTCCATCACCTTTCTTCTCTTATTCTGTATAGACATGGCATAGCTTACATCTTTCTACACTCCGAAGGATTTGAAGTTTAGCTCCTTTGAAACGAAATCTCCATCTTATCGACTTTGAAAGACATTTCCCTAATGTATTTTCTTGAAGTACTTGAAAAATAGAACACTCTTTCAATAGTACAGTTGGAAATGGAATTAAAATTTGAAATTCTATCGAATTTTGCGCTTCAAGGGAACAGCGAACACATTATCCTCAATTGACATCCCAATCATTGAAGTGATTGTTTTAAGCAAGCAATTTTTATTTTTACAGCTCAGACTTTAGCCTGATTTATCCTCTGGATGTGCGTTACTGGAACTTAGTTGACGTACCCATAAGATTCCCCTCGTAGCTTTTTGGTATGCTATGGTGATTTCCATCTAAGTGTCTCTCGATCGTGAAAGAAGTAGGATGAAGATCGCCACAAGAGAGAAAGAACAATTTATACTTTATAGTGAAAGAGAGAAGCTGTGAGCAAGGTGATGCAGCGGAACGAGAGGAAAGGAGATGGTTCGCTTACAGTTAGCCTTAGTAGACTCTATCTCTACTAAGTCCGAGGCTCAGTTTATAAATATCTCAAGCTGGATTCCTCCAGTCAAGCCTAGCATGACTATTCTCTTCTCCTTTCTTTGGTTCTCTCTGATTTGCTCTCTTTACCTTTTTTCGAAAACTTTTTATCCCTTCTGTGCCTACAAGTATTCAGCTGCAGAAAATCAATTCGTGTCCTTCATTAGGATTGTTTTAACGGTCGAACTTCCATCTGAGATCACAATTTTCACATGCAATTTACTTATAGTTAGACATATTTGCTGCACTGATTTTTTGATGCTTTATTGCGTTATGGGACTTCATGAAAAAATGGTTTTATCCAGATAGAAGTTTTATTCAAGAGGAACTACTGATAGTGAGATGAAATTCTGACAGTAGAATGAATTACTGCTAGTGGTTGGTATTAGATAACGATGTCTTTCATATCGTAAAATAATTAGGACGAAAGACAGTAGTTCGCTGTTCTTGCTAACCCATTTCACTTTACTGATTACAATCAAGTGGGATTTTTGCTTTGAGTGTTTTGCAGGCTATAAGTGAGAGAAATCAGATTTACTGACTCTTTTACTGCAGTAGATTATCTGCATCGAGAGGCGGAAGGATTGAACTCAATATTAAGTACCGTCTTACTTCCTCCGGCTTGATAGTAATTTTATTTTATTTTATAGTAGCGGTCTCTCTCTAACCTCGAAAGTTCTTGTGTTTGAGATAGATTCTATGTCTTTGATGACCTTAAGACTTCCGAAAAATTAGATTGGAAAGTAAACTCTCTTGAATAGAGTATCTCTTTAATTGAAAAAGTTAAATCTCGGCTTCGCTTTAAAATTCCAGCGTTGACAAAGTTAAATAAAAATGAGTGAATGTGAAGTAATCCTCAATGGTCTCAGAGTAATCTTCCTTCTAATTCGAGACGGGAATGGTTTTCGCAACGTAGTGATTCCATACAAAAGCGGAAGTGCAGCTGCACGGAACGAATGTCACGAGGTAAGTACATTGCATCGTATGTACTCGATGGCACATACAAGCGCATAAGTGTTGATGTCGCTGTGAGGCTGTCGCACCGGTTGAAAGTGAATGCGCGTTTTTTGTAATGACATGCTGGTTCATCTTGTTTCGTTGTCGTTCTAGAAGAACTTTTGTCTTGAGAAAACGCGCGTGAGAATGACGAATGGACTTGTCTGCTCGTCCACCGTGACTTCCCGTTCCGCGGCTTATTCGAAGAATGCTAAACAATATGGAAACGATAGCACGCGCTTTCTTGACTTTCTACTTTAGTGGTTGTAACTTTAGTCTTGTTCGATAGTTGAAAGTCAGGATTTTCTTCTTTTAGTAACTTATAATGTTACACTTAATGAGAGAAAAAAATCTGTTAATGTTACAGCGGTCTCATGTTAAACTATAGTGACAGCTAGGCTTTTCATGTATAGCTTACAAAAATTTCTTAAATCTGTACAGAATTATTATGGTATCTTACAAGTTTAAGGGCACAAGTAAGGATATAATAGTTTTTGTGTACATCTTAAAAGAATTTTGTGTAAGACGTACAGAAAATTCCGTAAATTTCACATGATTGTCTATAAACACTGCAGAAAAATGCAGATAGCACCATTGTGTAAGATAAGCAGGATTTTTTTCCCATGTAATAGTAGGCTGGCCACTCAACTCATTTATAATTTTAAGCATTGAAAAAAGTATTTCGAAATTAAGAAATACCTTCTTATTTAGGATGAAAATATAATAATTTCAATCGTAAGAGATAGGTGGTTTTGTCTTGGAGATGGTCGTTTTGTTTTGGAGGTAGGTCGTTTTTTTCCAAAAGTCTTCTCTATGTCTCTCTCAGGAACTTGTTCAAAGTCATATTATTTCATATGGTATCAAGTGACATTCAAACTAATTGGATAAGTTTTTCTACTAAAACAAGGAATTTAAAAGATTTCAAGACGTTATTTACCGGTTTTCCTAGTCCAGTGGACAAGCTGTAATAGTGGATTCACAGATGGTTGTAAAAGGACTTGTTGACGTTACACTCTCTCCACGTAGCCGTAGTTCGAATGTACTCTCTGTCAAGAATTTCTAAAAATTGTTCTGCTTCCTAGTTTCGCACCTGTTTTTACATCTCTAATTTGACCAAATTCCCAACCCAAGACCAGCCCAGCCCTGTCCGTTCTTTATAGGTATACCAAACAAATGAAGGAAGCGGGCCGGCTCGGGCTGTGCTAACCAGGGGCCGGGCCTTGTTCGGGATTACAGTCTTTTATGTGTAGAGAAGATTTTTTTATTGGAATTAGGGTCGATAATATTTTGTTTTGTGTTCTGCAATTAATTTAAAAACACATATATTTATTTTTAAATTAAATAAAAATTAGCTTTTTTATGTTTCGTCCCGGACTGACTCACTAGACTCGTCAGTAAGGCTATGTGAATCAGTCCTACCTTATACATTTTAATTGATCTAAATTCATTATAATGTATATTTTCAACAACAACAAAATTTCAGTTTTGTTTGTAAATTTAATAAAATTTTATAAAGTATGCCGCCAATAATATAGTGCATTTCAACTACGGATAGGGGTTGAGACTTAATATAATTGAGGTGACGGATGCAAGAACTCGATAAGCGCTCGAAACTGCGTAGAAGTATTGTCCACTCGGGAAAATCGATCTATGAAAAAAAATGGGGCCGAAACGTGAAACAGAATATACCTTCGTATTCGCCTTGACGCGGCCGACAAATTTTTCTGATCAAACTTTTTCATTCGACAATTATTACTCAAGATAAACAATAAAAACTTAACAAAATTTCCGATCGAAAATCGATGTTTTATAAAACTCAACTAGCGATTATTCGGCCGTTTATGGATAAAAATGCTTGAAAAATTGTATGGTGTATTCTTAATACATAAGCGATGACCATAAGCAATGCACTTTGTTTAAGAAAGTAATATGTTTATTGCTGTTTAATAACAAATTAATTCCGAACGAAAACCACGTTTCGCCAACTTTGACCAGTGGGACGGTCATCGAAAAAATGTTAGTTGAAATAAATTATTGCGAGAAAGTGTTTCACTAGACGTTGAGAAAGTTTTCCTGAAAATTTGAAGAAAATCAGTCGAAAATTGTGGAAATGACAGCGAGTTGAACTCAACACACGCTGCCGCTGCCGCGCTCCGATAACCTTTGTTACTTTGTGCGGTGTCTCGCGAATTGCGATCAACAGTGTATAGTTATTAGAATCTGCGACAGCGTGTGTTGACTTCAGCTCGCTGCCATTTCCACCATTTTCGACCGATTTTCTTCAAATTTTCAGGGAAACTTTCTCAAAGTCTAGTAAACAACTTTCTCGCGATAAGTTATTTCATCTAACATTTCTTCGATGACCGTCCCACTGGTCGAAGTTGGCAAATCGTGGTTTTCGTTCGGAATTAATTTGTTATCAAACAGCAATAAACATATTACTTTCTTAAACAAAGTGCATTGCCTATAGTCATCGCTTATGTATTGAGAATACACTATATGAATTTCAAGCATTTTTATCAAGAAACGGCCGCGTCAAAGTGAATACAAAGGTATATTTTGTTTTACGTTTCGGCCACTTTTTTTTCATCGATCGATTTTCCCGAGTAGTCAATTCTTTTATGCGGTTTCGAGCGCTTATCGAGTTCTTGCATCCGTCACCTCAATTTATATAAAATTTGATTTTTTGAAAACACAAGTTTTTTTTTATAAAGTTATTCCGCCCACGGATAGGGGACAAAACTTAAATTGAACGATGAACAATTACCAAGTTTGAAAGAAAATTATTATTATTTTAATGTGTTGATTAGTGAAACAAAAAAGGAAATTTTAAACTTATCCTCAGCAATTTTCTTCCTTCTTCTCTTCCAATATTTTCATCCATGCATATTATTTTTGTTACAACTGCGCGAATTGAGGCTTATTTTGAACGTCGCTGAGTTATGACATATAATATAACAACACTGACACAGATACTAAAATTTTTTAAATAAAATAATTTTCACACTGTGATTAGGAAAAGACCCGTCTGGTCCATAATTTTAATTTTTCAAGTGTCTATGTAACAATATGTTAGTGGCTTCATTCCGGAAGTAATGCGGTTGCACAAAATTACTTGGAAGTCAGGTATTGACTACTTTACTGTTCGGTTTTCACCATAGTCTTATGAATGCTTTGAGATTCTTTGGCGGTCTCTCTGGGAAGAGACAGAGTTTGAATTTTTGCTCGTTTTTCAACCAAGTTTCCATCTATCTCGTTTCGCGTCACTTTGTCTTGCTACACAGCCATGTATCTCGCTCAAATTAGTTTTGCTAGCACCTGCTAGCTTTATTGTTTATGTATTCTTCGAAAAGGAGGCTACTCTGATGACTATGCAGGTTGATAAAGTCCTTGTCTGTTGCGAGAATATTAAATCGAACAAGCTTGAAAATAACGCCTCTGAGACTATTTTTGGATACCTTCGTTATTTTGTTATCATTTCGTTCCTAAAAATTATGATTAATTTACCACTAGAATCTATTTTCGGTTCCCACACGACACTATTCCCTAGAAATATATTTCACACCCGAGAGGCAAATATCCGGTAGAATTCATGATTCAGAGGAATAAGAAGATGTTTTAACAGGCTGGATGTGATGAATTCAAATGTATACTGTCTCCACTTGTGTATTCAAGGGTATAAAACGAAAGAGCCAATTTCAGATAGATAAGCCTACTTACTATGGAAATCGTTGCAAGACTCGTATCTGTTAATTACTTTGTAGGAATAGTTGCTGGGCGCCTAAGAAATTTATGCTTTTTGCATATATCTCATGCAATAGAAAATTTGAATCTTTTCTGATACCGCTTTTTGGTGGTTTAGTTTTCCGTTTAAGTTTTAGATTTGCAAAAAGCAGCTTGAATAGGGAGCATGTGGAACATTGTCCACATAAAGACAATCCCCTTTTTGCTCGTTGGGTCAACCTCCTGGACCTCGATGTGCACCAGATATCGATATAATGCCGTCTATTCGAAACTCGCCAGTCCGGTGGCGGTGAACAGAGAGGGAAGAAGAATCTAGGAAAAAAAGACAAAACGCGGGTACGCTAGAACGTTCGTTCGCTCCACATATTCTATTGCACATCCTCGAGGCATATATCGGAGCATTCCTTGGCATCGGCCACACAGGTTCGCCTACTCGCTCATTACCGGTCCCGTCTAATTGATGTCCAAGCGAGTCTGTTCTTTTTAACCTTCCCGACCCCATTTTTCCCTTCTTTCCGATAGCGTCGCGTGCCCGTATATCTCCTGGCATTCACTTCCGGGTGTTTCCTCGCCGCGTGATTCAACGCTCACTGCTCAGGTGCACTTTAAGTCTGACCACTGATTTACGACTTTAAATTCTCAAGGTGGTTGCTGGATAGAGAAACCAGAAAATAACAATAAATTTATCCTTTGACTAGGATTCATTAAACAATGTTTAATTTAAATTTATGCGAGTTTGACCAATCTTCTTTTTGTAATTCTTTAAAATTGTTAAGATTCCAATTTGAAATCATGCAGTTTTAAGTAGTCCCTCAACTCAGGATCGCTACTGGACCGGAAACCGGAAAATGACAGTGAATTTATTTTCTGATCAGGAGTTTTTTAAATTCTTAGTTAGTATAGGAAAACTTATCCAAAGATTTTTAATGTAGCTTGGTATCATGTAAAATAAGGCACTGAATAGTATTACGGAGTTTTCCGTAAAACCAACCGGAAAAGTATAGGGCTAGTATTACAGAATTTGCCGTAACGTTAGCGTGGCGTAACGGTAGATAGTTCGAAAAATAGTTCGTTTTTAAATTCTTTAAAATGGTCACGATTCCAATTGGAAATTTTACGGGGTGTTAAGCCTTTCTAATTTGAAATAGCGGAATTTAAAGACTAATGGTAAAACTGGTTAACTCTCAAGTAAGTTGATCTGAATTCTTGTGTAATGCGTAAATGATATAAAAATTCACGATCAGTCGATTTTTCCAAACATTTTTATTGCAAGTTCATTTATAGGATTGTTTTGGTAAGTTAAGTTTATATGCTGTAATCTTAAAATTTCAAGCATTTCTCTGAAATAACCAATTGATGTATTCAGTTGTGTAGCCAGCATTTGATAATGGGATGGGGTTGAAAGGCTGAACAGAAAGTACGCTACTACTTACAGGGAGAAATTAGGCTAATGTAAGACATAAAATTTAGAAATGTCATATTTATTATCCTTGCGGGAAAAATGGTTTTAAAATCATGAGAATTGTACATTATGACCTTTCTGAGCGATTAAAGAATAATTTGGAGTTTGAAATGAAAAACCTATTATGTTATTGTTATTAAAAAATTTATTGTTAAAATTTTGATTTAATATTGCACTTAGCCTAATAATAATACATATATATATATATATAGTTTTTATATTCCAATGTTTGTTATTAAGTACTACCAATAATGCAGCAACATTAGCTGAATTCGCTATTTGTTTAGTGATTACCTTTATATATTTAACTTCAAGAGAATGAAACTGAACACCTTCCTGTTTTCGTATACAATTTATTTAATTAATCCATGTTGCGAGAAACTCATGAGTAAAAATGGATACTAATTTCATTCACTGTGTATTTTTTTGGGGTTAGGGAAAATTCGTATTGAAGGAAGGGCCTTCTCACCTGCGACAGTGGGCGAGGAAGTAGTTTATAGGAAGGTATATGTATCAGGTGTACGTTGAACTGAGATATTTTACAAAAATTACGTAAATATGCTTCTTCCATCTTCAAGGTGTGGGGGCGGGTCTATCACTCCTTGGCTACACCACTGGACCTATTAAATTACTCTTCTTTCTTGCATATCTCAGTAAAATTTGATATAATAAATAGTTCCTTATGAAGCAGTAAATATCAAAGAAAAGCATTTAGGAAGCTTATGGTATAATTCCTTCATCATCTTTAATTCTTTTAAAGTGAGCGAACCTTTTATCTTTAATTTATTATGCCCTCAATGTATGAAGGCTTGATACATATATTTCATGTCTATTATACATTATATATTGTGTATTATCTACATTATACGCAGGAATCTTTGTCGTTTTTTATCTATTTTTTGCAATCCATTTACCTGCAGCAGATTTCTGCTAGGCGTCGCATGATGCGTTTTGCTTCCTCTGGTATTTACGAGTACAGTAAGAGAAGCGCGAGTCGTTAGTTAAGTTGCCGGTCTCGAATTTACGAGCAAAGAGTATCGAGTTTATATTCCTTGGCCGTCTTGCATCGACGGGATCGGTATTCCTTCGTTCAGCAGCTAGCCGACCCGTTCCAACTTCTTTGAAATCTTGCATACTACATCGAATTATCAACGCTTGCTCTAAACCTATTATTACAGTAGACAAAACCATTTTTGCACACGAGCCAGTTCTAATCTCGGAATTTAATACTCCAAGCAGAAATTTTCTCCTCATTCCAGAGGTTATCCGTAGACAACACACCCTGTCTTCGGAATCCACAAAACGTAACTCTGCGTCCTCTATGAAACTTACTCGAATTTTCAGTATTTAATTATAAGCCTCGCGAGTATTTGACTGGACTCTATGTGGAGGACAGTGCTTTTCAGCCTGGAGCGCAAGGTCAGACGAAAGGAAGAAATTTTATTGGGTATTCAGTCACTAATCTTTCAAATGAAAGGTGTGTGTTGTAGTCCTGTTTTTTGAGAGAAATTTATTAGGAAATAAATTTGCAATACATTTCTAGAAAAGCCTAATATACTTTAGATAATTTAACAAAAAAGAGTTATCCTCGAAAAATGCGAAAAAGGTATGTGTTGAAAAAGTGCCGATTTTGGGGTCCGGATTATGCCAACCCCCGGCAAGTCACATTCCAGTGTGGAAAAATCTTCTGATGCTGTGACGTCCCTGACCAGACCGTCTGGTTCCCAGTCTTGACGTTGACACGATTGCCTGGCCTGGGCCTGGCCAAAAGCGTAGTCTGTTTTGGCTATCTAGTTTTTGCCTGGTCAGCCACTAATTAATGGCTGATTAGCCGCTATTTGGATGTTTTGGCTGGACTTCCCTTATTTTGTTAATGACTTGGAAAAAGTCATTTTTTACTAGAAGTGTATTTAGCTGATCGGCGCCAAACTTAGACCAGACCAGACAGTCAAGGTGATAAGAAAAAAGTCTTCTTTTGATAGTGTTAATTTTTTATTTTTTATCATTTTAGACACTATATAACTTTTTCGAAATATGTAAAAAAAAAATTTTTTGATCGAACTTAGAACTTCATTTGTTTTTGGGATAGCTGGTCACTCTCTTAAAATGAACCAGTGAAATCTCACTGATTTGCAGTGAAATCTCACTGGTTGAAGCAGCCAGAAGTGTGTCACTGACAATCAATGAGAATTCACTGGTTCATTCAGTGGAGTTCCGGCACTGGTTTAATCAGTGAAGTTCACTGCAGTATGATGGGATATAATATGTTGCGCCTAATTGTGGGAAGAGCCGTCGTTATGTCAACGTGTCGCGTCGCTCAAAGTCAAACCCAAGTGGCCAGGGGCCTCCCACTATCAAGCGAAAAATATTATATCCCCTGCTCATTGCAACCAGGAGCCAAATATTTATTAAACAAACACTAGTACACACTAAGGTTCGTTTTCACTCGAGAAATGCCAAGACCTGATCGGCGACGTGCGCGTACCAGACGACTGGAGGTACATGTCTTGCCCGCGTGGAGCGCTATATCACTGGTTCAATCTATCATTTGGCGTAACTGGCAGAATCAGTAGCGCTATTTTAGTTGAATCACTTACTGGTTCATCCAGTCAAAGTGGAAAAATCACTGATTCACCAGTGATAATTCAAAATACTGATTCAACCAGTGACAATTTCACTGGTTCAGTTTAAGAGAGCAGCTCCAGTCCTGGGCTAGACCAGACCTTCCAGAACAAACTTAGAACATTTAGGTGTCTTCTTGACCCCCCCCCCCCCCCCGGGTGGCCCACGAGGCATTGGAAATGTTAGGGGTGTGACTTACATTATTTCTGTGATTAATTATAGGCGTGTATTCTCGCACTTTTGACCATTTTTTGTGGACATAAATTTTTCCGAATGAGAGATGCCGTAGTGTGACTTGCCGCAACTGTGACTCGTCGCAATTTTGGAAATTTTTAGTGGAACTCAAATTTTTTCCGAATGAGAGATGCCGCGAATGTGATCTGCCGAAGGTTGGCATCACCCGACCCTCGATTTTGTCCCCAGAGCGCAAAGTAAAAAAAGCCTCATTTCTTATAAGCTTTTACTCCGCTGAATCTGAAAATAACGGTCATAATTAATTATATCGACACTATTTTTGCAATATCTTCTTAGAAAATTGACAGCTTTCCAGTTACAGAATTGCGTGCTGTTTATACCTTTACCTCTAATTTTGAAGGTTTTTCCTGGATTCAACGGATTTATAATTGTTATTTACGTATTCAGCGAAGCAAAAACGATGGGAAATCATGCTCAAAGTGAACCGGTTACTTGATCCGCGCCCTCAATTCTGACCAACATCTGCAGAGTGGAACAAGGTTGCGTAAATACAAGATCACAATATTGACATGATACAAAAGAATCTGGAATCCGGTGATAGGAAGCCAGTAAGTAAAGTAGTATTTCGAGGGTATGACTTTTTTATATTTTAAGGTCGCTCTTTAAAAGTAAAATTGAATTTAAATGTCTCCTGTTTATCCAGGAGCGTAATTAAAATTTGTTAAGGGTCTATTTGGCCCTCCCAAGGTCCTTCTGGGGTTAATACTGAAATTGTTTATGTTTTTCGGAATATTAAATATATTCATGTTTGACGGAATATTAAACTTATTCAAGGGGCCTTGGATTACTTAATACATGAGTGGCCCTTAACTTAGAAGACATACAATTTAAAATTGTGCAATATTGAACATTTGAATTTAAAACCGTTCAATTTCCAACGTCTGAATTTTTATTCAAAAGTGAATGTTTTTACAGTTTTCAGCAGCCTTAAATTTTATTTAAAAATTTTTAGTAGATGATGATGGCTTAAAATTTGTTTAAATATTTAAAATTTTTGAAGGCATTCATTTTTAAATTCTACTAGTTTAAAATTATTTTGTTATACCTCCTCTAATCTGAATAACTTTTTGATAATCGATATTAACATTACCCGAAATCCCAAGATCTCAAATGTAAATGTAGTTGTAATTTCGAATGCAGTTGTCAACTGTTTGTCTATTGTACAACGCTTTGATCAACATTTCCATAAAAATTTCACACTTTGGGATTTAGTGTGATTCTGAAATACTGAACTGTCGATGCGCTAAATTAAATTACATTATTTTATTATGTCACTCTTTTAATGTTGTATGTAAAAGTTAATATGAGAAATTTTAATTATAAATTGGAAGTGTTTTTAAATCTGTGAGGGAATGTTGGTAACATCAAAGGAGCACAAAATAGAGGGTAGTGAAAACTTTTTCCTTCGCTTTAACACAAGAAATCACTTTGCTCTTTAAAGTACAGCTTGAGCGATGTCATCTGTTTCCTTGAACATTTTTTGTTCGCTACAGTTTCATCTGACATTTGCTGCTTCACGTGAAGATGCTGCTCGTGAATACCCGTATCTCGAAGTGCCAGTCGAGTAGATAGTTTCTTACTACTGATTCATCCTATTTCACTTCCTGGTTTTACTCTTATTCTTATCCAATGATTATTATAGTTACGTGCGGTTACTCCTCCTTCTGGAAATGGTACCTTTAGCTTGATCTGTATGATACGCGTAGATTATCTGGCAGATGGAGCTTATCAGCAGATGGAACAACTCTTTGCTACATTGAAGTTAAAAGGTGCATTTTAATGGTTCAGAACGATGCGTGGAAATACATGTGTTTACAGAAAAGGATGATTTAGATGTTACGAGGATTGTGGTGTATAATTTTATGTAATCACAAATATATGATAATGGGGGATATTCTCCATATGAACCTTGATCTGTTAAGTTAGAAACTTTTTAACTATATTTTAGTTATTTGTTTAATTTGAAATATAATTATAGAGTGAAATACTTCGTTTAGTGAAAATAAAAAGCCTGTACATGTTCAGTGGTTACAATAGAAGAAAGCGAATTATGAATTAAATTACTGCCGGCTTGTCCTATTCGCTACGGACAAGGTGTTTCACTCTCGAGTGATTCGCGAAAGCCTTTCATCGACCCTGCGTGGTCGTCACAGCAGGCAAGTCAAAGGAGAACAAAGGAAATATATATCTGTATGGAATGTTTAATAACAAACTTTAATATTACTCTTTTATTGATACTCGTGCCAATATTTTCAACGAGAAATCCCGCTACGACTACAACTTCTTGAACTTAGTACATACGTAATTATTTCCGTACTAAAAGATTTCGTTTTCCTTTCTATCAAAGGAAGAGAAATAAATGTCGTAGGTTTAATAACAAAGTAAAATTGATGCACGTAGACAAATTAGTGTCATCTTTATGCGTGGAAAAATTTTCTTCATTCAATGCTCGTTTTTTTGCTTGTGAATAAAAATAACAGATTTCAAAGAATCGTATTAATATCGTTCTGTTTTTCTGCTAAGACGTCTCATTTTTCATATTTTCTCGAAGCATACGTATAGGATCAATAGATGGCCACACATTAATGTTCATAATCTGAACGTGTCTCATGTCCAGTAGAGTTTGTTTCACAAGAGTGGCTTGATATCCTAGGAACTTTTCCTTCAGCTAAGCTTTCATAGATGCACTGTCGCCTGTCCAGATTCGTTACGCCATCACCTAGTTTAGAATTGCAAGGGTTGTTCAAGGATGCAACATAAGTACAGATCCTCTCTTACCGAACCAGTTTACTTGATACTGTCATGCGCATGAATGCAATGCGTACATATTACCGTTTGATCGACTCGGAAGATCCTGTATGACTTGAAAATAAACCGTTCGCCTACTTTTAGAATATCCCAGGCCACCGGTTTTATGCCACGATGTAGGTATGTGGAGCATGTGTATGCATGGGATGTCTTTCGATCTCCCCGAGTTACTCCCACGAACGATTTCCAGTCAAAAGACCATTCTACTATGTAGTATGTACCTTCACGCTTATGTATAATACTGCATGCTGCATTGCATTGCCACGAGGTATTAGCAATTGCATATTGCCTGTGAGAAATATATCGTTTAATAAAGTCAGCTGAGGCGCACTTATCCCAACATCATTTGCAACTGAATGCACTTGAATTCGATTAGTGGAACGCACGGAGTTATGGCAGTCCTTAGATTATGAAACGAGATGCCTAATGACGGGAATAGTATGACGAATTTAATTTCCTCTTAACGAGGGATGTTTAGTTTTATCGAGTCATGCTCTCGATTGTTTAAAATAATTTGCGATTCCAAATATTGTGTTCTGTTAGTGGCGATTGCTTTAGGGTAAGTTAAAATAGTTAATGAATGAAAGACGAGCTAACAAAAAATGTATATTTTCTAGCAGAAAGTGCAACTCAATTTTGTAGACCTGGTTCTTGAACCAGGTCTACAAAATTGAGTTGCACAGAGTACTTTGTAATTGCTTATTAAATGTTTTGAAATTCGCATTCTAATTAAATTGAGAGTTCTGTATTGCTGCTGCTACTGGCAGATTTAGTTAACAGAAAACGGAGTTTGTTTCTCGTCGTGTAATATTACGACTATTTCATACATTTCAAGAGTTACTCTCGCTCAGTCTGCTTCACCACTTAAAATTAAATTACGACGTAAAACATAATTTGAAATTTGCTCAGATACTTTTAGTAAGTAGATAATTGACTAATTTTTATACTAATTGGAATCCTATATTTCTAATATTTTCTCTTGATTTGAGTTTATAACTGTAGAAACTTACCTTGGTTCGAGGATCAGTGACCAATTCTGTCGTGTGTAGGTCATCGCTATCAAGAGATGCGCTGCATGGATCTCGGTAGCGTCCGGGACAAGCACACAAAGGTTGTGTAAAATTCAATCTGACATAGACTGCATTACAAACCTGCTGAACTGCGCATTCAGGCAGGAGATATATATGTTGATTGTGAGGATAGTAATGGTACTTGGTTGGTTTGGCTAATGCTGCACTTGCACCTTCTGGTAGTCGGACGCCAGTCTGAAACCAAAAATCAACAACAATTAGTATATAAGGAATAACAAAATAAAATAAAGCGCGTTTTATTATGTGTTCAACGTTTCTTGTGTTTAAGCTGTTATAAGAATTATGTCAAATGTTTGTTCTGATCCAAACCATGGCACTTTGTCGGATTTCATGTCAGCTTATATTTCAAACCATTTTTAATGCAAATCTTTCGCGTTTTATCTTACGCTTTTTAACTGTCCATACTGTTTGATCTATTTCTCCATCTAAAATCTTCGTTTCTAGAGAAAGAAAACAATAGAACGAAAAGCGGAAATCTGTTACCGAGGGTCGTGCGTAGGACATTAAAACAATAGTGTATCTACTTTTTTCACAAATGAGTAGGGAAAGCCACCCTACAGTAGATAATTATCTACACTAGTTAATATAAGTTAACTGGAAAATTGACAAAAAATGTTGTTTTTTATTCCTATAAAATGTCAGCAAGGATACTATATTTTCTGAGGATGTTCCATTGAAATATAATAATTACGTGGTGTGTGAGAGCAAAAAATTAATTTTAGTCTGAAAAAAATGTCGCCTCTTGAGTATTCATACTTTTTACCTAAATGAAACATTTTTGTGGCATGTTTATACATTCGAATGAAAGTTTCAAGTTAAATGCAAAATATGTATTGTTAGAAAGCGTTCTTTCTTCATTATTTATAAATATTTGAGGACTTTTTATTTGACGTTATATTTTCCAACAGCAGATAACCAACAGTAGATAATCGATAAATTGCGAAAAAATTTCAATGTTTAAATTGGAAGCTCTGCGACTGTCTCGCCGATGTTGCAAGTTAAAGGTTGTCTTTGTTTATTTTGATCCGTGGAGATTTTTAATTCAAGTTTTTGTAAATAATAAACCACAAAAATAGTGTAAATTTGTAGTTATTAAAAAGCCCAGAAATTTGTTTTAATCGTAAAAACAAACATTAAAAATAAAAATAAAAAAAATTGGGAAAAGCTAAAAAACCGGTTTTCGCGAATGTGTCGGTCTGAAAATTTCAAGCCAAACAACGCACAATCATAAAAAATAGCATTAAAAAATTTTTAATTTAATTTGTGGAAAAAGCACACAGTGCCGAAAAAAAAAGAAAAGACAAAAGTTGTTCAACCAAAAAAGATCTACATATTTGTTATAAACTTTTATTATAAAAATACATTTCAAATTAAAAAAAAATCTGCCCGCTTCGCGGGCACATTCTCATGGCGCGCTTCGCGTGCGGCTCGCAAGTTTGAGCGCGCCTAGGGCGCGCGACTGTTGGATCTCGCACTTCGCGCTCGATCATATATTTATCTCGCGCTTCGCGCTCGATTATGTATTCACCTCGCGCTTTACGCTAGGCTCCTCTAGATTTTTGAACTTCGTGTTCGACTTCGATGAAAAGAAAAAGTTTGTTTGCAAATATTATAAAATTATCAAAACCTCTACATATTAAGTGATTGTTAAATTTGCTTTTATTTTAGACTGAAAAGGAACTTTATTTACTCAAGGTTCTATCGACCTTAAGGAACACATTCTCATCCAGACACTCAAGCTTCGCGCTCGATATTTGATTTGAAAATCATTTGAACCGTATGATAGAAACAAAAAAGTTTGAGCGCACTTACGGCGTGCGATTTGGTAAATACACTGAGCGCGCACTTTGTGCTTCGTGTTATATGTTCTTCATATACAAATTACTAAATTTGTATTTGATTTCAAATGAAAAGTAATGATATAATTCAGGCGACAAATTTTATTAGTTAACATTTTATTTTAGCTTGTGCCGTTTATCAAAAAAGTTAATTTTTTCATTTTGAATATATTCTTACCACAAAAATTGATTACGGGTGTGTAAGTCTTTTTTGAATGCACAATTTTTGTTCATTTATATGTTTTCGTACCTTGCATTGTTTTTTCAAAAATTTGATTTTTTTTACTGTCAATGTTATTTTCACGAATAAAACAAAAACCACGCATCCTATCGAAACATGAGTCACAATAAATTTGTACCTCTTCCTTGGATGAACAAATTTTGTTTCGGTCATTTTTTCGTAGCTGGTAATATTCGTCTGAAAATTTGATTTTTCTATTTTCAATGCTGTTTTTTACGAATAAAACAAAAACTTCGCGTCATATCAAGAAGTGAATGATAAGAAATTTGTAGATCTTTTTTAGGTGCACAATTTTGGTGAGATGACCTTTTCTGGTATCTTGCATAGTTTTACAGCAAAATGGCTTTTTTGATTTTTCATTAATTTTTTGTGCGATCAAAATTTGAATTTTTTATTTTTCGAAAAATTCAAAAAGTTGTCATGAAAATATTATAGGGTGTTCAGGAATCAACGTTTTTCTCCTCTTGACTTTTTTTCATATCATGCGTTTTTCGGCTTAAAATGATCATTTTCGTTTGTTTTTTGGAATTTTGAAAATGCTATAACTCCAGTAATTTTTTTTTTATCACGAAAAGTCATAAGAATATTTTGTTCGTCATTTTGCGTACTACTAATAACCGTACATAGAATTTTCAAATCTTCCAAAAAAGTGGTCTCAAAAATTTTCAAAATGTGCTCACTTTTTGGATTTTCATCCAAAATAGCTGGTTAACGAACTCGTTCTCTATTTTTCGGCCATAAAAAAGTGTGCCAAAGCTCAATCAAATCTGATCATTTTTTCAAAAGTTATCGTGGCTACAGACAGACAGACAGACAGACTACAGACAGACAGACACCTTCGTAAAAATCGTTTTTTCTGACTCAGGAGGTCTCAAAACGTGGAGATTTGATGAAAACCGACTATGTCAAATTTTACATAAAACCAATACCTTCTCATTAGAATGAGAATGTAATTAACTTTGGAAAAACGGCACAAGCTACAATAATATTTTATTTCACAAAATTTTGCGCCTAAATTATATCTACAAATTTTTTCAGAACCACTTTACGCTAGGATGTGTATTTTTGGGTCAAATCTTGACAATTAACATTGAAAATAAACGAATTAAATTTATGGAAAACGACACAAGTAGCAATAAAATGTATACTAACAAAATGGTGTTTGTTTATAGAATGCGCACTTTTTTTTAATTATAAAAACAAGACAATGAATATACGTATCATAATGAATAAAATTTGTACTTCATTTTGCAATATCTGAATAAGCAATCCCGGACCGAGATACAGAAATAAATTTAATATACATTTGATATAATAGTGTTGATTAATGTAGAAAAGTTCGCATTTTGGACAAAATCGAGTTCGAAGCACGAGATACATGATGATAATGTGTTCGTTAAAGCCAAAGGTGCTCTAAAAAAAAAGAGGATTCACAATCACCAAATTACAGTTGTCGATGCTTTTACCTTTAATTTTAAAAGGTACGTGCACAAATGTGGGGAAAGTACAAATACCGAGCGCTCAAACATACTGATGAAGCTCGAGCCGCGGGCTATGAGAATGTGCCCGCGCAGCAGGCAGATTTTTTAAATGTTATTTTCAACGTCTTTTCATTAAAATATCTTTCTTAATTGTGCGGTTAGCTATTGCTTAAACTTGACTCAATTGAAGAGGACATTTCAATGCATAAGTACTTTGGTTACTTGACTCCCAAGTTGGATTTTGACGTAATTACACATACTAAGACATGTGTAAGACACATACTAAAATCATCATTTTTAAAATTGACTTTCTCGTAAATTAATCCCGCTAGAGGGCCTGCAATTTTCACAGAAAACATGATTCATATTCCTTTATAATATATTTTAAAGATAGTTTCCAAAATTCAACTACCGATAGCCCTGCACGACCCGCCTTAATATAGGTATCGTTTTCTTTAGCGCACTCATCCATACACGGAAAAAATTTATCCGTGAAGAAGTCACGAACTTGTAGCTAGGTCTCGGATACGAGATAAAAAAAATGAAACATTAAATCCTTATTTCTATGAGAAATATATGCATAAATTTCGAAGTTTCTTACGAACAGTTCGAATTTCCTACGAACAGTTCCTGAAAATTTCAGACTGAAATAAAAAGAGGAAAAATTTTATTTGTGCGATTTAATTTTATATTAATTTATAAATTCGCAATTCAGAAGATTCGAACCTCAAACACTGCTGACTCACCAGTTTCTAAACATAAACCAGGAGTGCGTAAACACGCGCAGCCATCGAGGCCAAACAAAATAGGTATTATAAAACTTCTAGCCACTCATTCGACGAGCTCGAGGCACACATACGAGCGCACACACGCACCGCGCGTGTGTGCGTGGCCCACGTACAGGGCGACTTAGTTTGGAGTTCCCAGATTTGTCGGGCAAGCTCGTGAGTGCTCTGAGAATCTTTTCCCAATCACTCGTAATATTTTTGTAATTATTCACGTAAAAAAAAGTGATGAACCGTTTTAGAATTTTCACATCGAGTTCCTCAATCTTTCTCAAAGTTCGCAGGTTATTTACGAAAATACATAAATATCCGATGAATTTTTCTCATATCCGAGACCTAGCTACTAGTTCGTGACTTTTTTACGGATAAATTTTTTCCGTGTAGTAAGGCATAAAGAGGTATAATATATAATTTATAGATCTCCTTGTAGTTAAGATCCCAAGTCACATCGGATCCATGCACATGACCAACTGAATTCCCGACAGGGGGCGTTTGCTTTCACAGCGATAAATATTCGACTGACATGCAATTTAATAAACGCTGCCGTCTAGTGCAGGACATGATTCGTTGTCATGATTCCGTCATGTATCCTCTATAAAAAGGTTTCATAACACACGCAGATTTATAGATTATTTTCTAAATTCGCTTAATTTATAGGCCGCGGCTATTTAAACCGAAATTTCGGTACAAATAGCCGGATTTCCCGTGTGGAAAAATTTCGTGGCACTGTACTGTACTGGCTATTATGATAAAAAATAATTAATAATTAAATAATAGAATTATTTCTTATGCCATAAAAGTCCAATACATAGATTTTGCAGTTAATTAAAAATATAAAAAAAAGGTTTTGTACACAACAAATGAAAAAATGAGTTTCCGCATATCTCTTGTACATACGCCGCGTGTCGAACTTTTGATGTAACTTTCTATTATATTGTGGTAACTATGTCCCGTCGCCTTAACACCTAATATTTATTTCAATAAAACATGAACAATTTTTAAACATTAAAAGTGCTTGATGTATGAATAAATCATTAAAAATAATAAAGTTTGTATAATTATACTTGCAATTAGGCTACGGAATAACGATTGTTTATTATTTTATATAATTAATACGATAGGCTTAATTATCATTCACGCAATCAATAAATAATTAAAATAAATTTAATAAATCATTTATAATATTTGATTTTCTGGAATATTATCAATATTATACATATTATAATTATTAAAAATTGAATATAAGTTTATTATAACTTTACTATATAATTCAATTGAAAGAAAATATTTTTAAACATTCTTAAAAAATGTATTGTAATTTCCTAAATATTCTATTCAAAAATTATTATTTTCTGAATTCATCTCTGTAATTTTTGTTTAAGTTCAAATCGTGATTCTGTCTAGAGACTAGCTAAAATCTGGACAATCTTTATATATATTCAAATTCATAGCGAACTCCTAGATAGCGCCATGACTGGGACTAGACAGCAGAAAAGTTTGAATCAAATACGTATCAAAACTAGACAGTGCCAGTGTAGTGCCAGGCTAGTATTGCGTGAATAGACAGGCTTGAGAAAAACTGTACTGGCTTTAACATTATTCAAGACTGCCACGACATTTTTCCACACGGGTTTTTCGGTACGAATAGCGGGAGCTGAAAAAGGGGCTATTTGTACCAAAATTTCGGCACGAATTGCCGGATTTTCTCGGTACATATGGACACTTCATAACTTATAGCCTAACACTGAAAAATTTGAAATTTCAAAACGTGTATATTAAACGAATAAATTAAAATTGCAACATTTACAGTTCGATGTCTGAAAAAACTTAAAACTAAAAGTAAAAAAAGTACTAAAGTAAAAACTAAAGTTGTTTTTTTTACGGTAATATATATTATGTATTATTTTCGACTAGAGGTATCATGTTTCTGAATAGGATAACTTTATGCTGTTATTTTCAATGTAAAACAAATTACTTGAAGAAACCATAAAATCGCCTTCCGTAGGTTTATTGAAGAAGAAGTTTCGATTGGAGAAGGCAAATGAGTGAAAAACTCACATTTATTCGTCAAAATGAGCGACTTTTCGTTGGCGTGGGTTCGCCAACCTCATCAGGCTAATTTATTAAAAGAAACGCCACATAAATATCACATTTTTACAGGAAAATAGTATAGGTTAAAACAGATTTAAAGAAAAAATTACCGTTAACATTCACTGGTTAAAACCCATCAGTGGTCTCATTTCCAAACTGAAATTAATCAATTTAGTACCGCTCGCGACTTTTTTTCTGAGTTTTATTTCAATACGTGAAATGCGCCCTCAAATAATACTTTTTCACAGTTTTGAATCTTAAAAAGCTGAAAATGTGACACAAAAATATTAAACTGAAGGAGTTTAAAGATTAATTTAAAAATTGGAAGCGTAACAATTCGGACGTTTTTAAATTATGCTTGAAGAATCTATAATTTTAAAGTGATTACAATAACCTACGTGCATTCTGCACCCAGTGCAGAAGATATGCACCCCAAGCATACAAATTTCCAGGGAACAAGTTATAAGGGGATGAGTCATAAACGCACTCATTTATGTATCTCATTCAAACAGGTTCCATAAACGAACAAGCTGTTGATTCAACAAATCTAAGTCAATTAAATTCTAAAATATCGTTATGCTGCACGCGATTTATTAGCACCGTTGATATTGCTTCCGATTTATTTTACCCCTGATTTACTTGTATTTTGATTTATTTTACTTTTTACTTATTCTACATATTTTTATTTTATTTCTGATTTATCCACCTTGAGAAATGAAGTATGCAGATATCGCGTGACTCTCTAGAACTAATAATATTCTTTACTCGCAAACTTTGGTTATATACTGAAAATTTGCGGCTTCCGTTGATTATCAAATTACCGGTCTTCGATAGCTTCACACAACAATGCAAGTGCAAACTAATTTGAAATTTGCGCCTATTCAGACAATTTCCTGTGCATTTTAAAATCACTCACTGCATTTCCTTATACTCTCTTTTGCACCCTCGCTGCTTCTCTCGTTCCGGATACTCTCGAACTTGTTTTCCACTTGAAAACGTACATGATTGTCGGATGAACTAGCATATTCCCGCGAATACGAACAAGTTTTCTCGTTCCTGTGCTACGTAGGTAGCAGAGGCGCCTATGTCTATATTTCACTACGAACCATATGGAAAGAGATATTATACTAAGAATCAAATGCTTTTACAATTAGGATTAACAGTTCGTACTATAGTACAATAATTATTGGATTATTATTGGATTATGCCAGATTATATCTTCCAGACTAGACAGTCTAGATAAATCCAGACCTGGGCCAGATTTGTAACCAGACTGCAAGGACATTTTTCCATACGGGGGTGTCTACTAGACCGGGAAATGACAGCGAATTTATATTTTTTGACAGTGAGTTTTTGTAGCTCTTATTAGTTTTAGTAGAAAAACATATCTCATTTTATGTCTCTACATTTTTAATTTTGGTGAATAAGGAGAGTACATTTTCACCAAGATTTTAATTTTGTTATTATACTGTTAATCATTATTTTCGAAAACGAGAAAAAATCTACCCCAGCCCGGATGCGAACCAGAAACTACCAGCATTATGTAAAAGATGCTTCACTTTCAAATTCGAAACATGATCAATTACGTAGATAATTCTAAAGGTAAATGTTTGTAACTCAACAGTTGTGAATTGCCGATTTTACGGATTTATTTCAAATTGAAAACCTAACTATATACACGGAGAAAAATGGATGGTCAAAGTTAGAGGGTCAAAATTTAGAGAGCCAGTCCGTTCTTCTAGATGGTCTAAAGAGCCTTTCAGAATTCTTTAGCAATAGTCAGAGAGACTCTTATTTTATGGCCAGTCTGAGCGTTGTAAGAAGGTCAGACTCACTATCAGGGATAATCGAAGTATCCTTTCGGGATGGTAAATACGATCATCTTGTTTTCACTCATTTGGACCATCCACGGAAGAGCAAATGACCCATCGCGGAGGGCCAACCTGATTAGTTACCGTTGGCGTGTTTATTTAAAATGAATAAATGTGTAAGTCAAATGTTCACAACAAATGATAAATGTGAAGTGCATAAGAATATTAGGAATTATTGTCAATTCATATTTAAGATGAAAAATATATTCCTTTCTTTAAAAATTAAAGTCTATCATTTATTTTTAAGAAAAAAATCTAATAAATAATTTAAATTTTACTTTACAAGTCCTTCTTGTGAGCAAAGAATTATTTTTAATAACTTTACTCTTATTATTTGCTGTTTAAAATTGCTTTTCACATTTCATCATTTCAAATTTGCGCGCGAACCTCAACCAATCCGGTTGTCGACGCGATGGATGCAGTGTGAAAGGATACGAGAGTTGGGAGCACCGTGGTTCAGAGCAATTTCGGAGTTAGTGAATGTCATTGAGCCGTTTAGCGTTTCATTTGCTGTTTATTGAATGTGGAGAGTGAAGTGCATAAGAGGGAACGTCAAATTTGATGCTTCCAAGGGATTTAGGATGAAGGCGTAACTGGACGTTCAGCTATCAATTTTTTGTCACCGTGTCTTTTCAAACTGAAAACGTGCAAAAAATTTCAGCATTCATTGATGATGGAGAAAGTAACGAGATGTGGTATATTGGTTTCTGAATTCACTTCAATGTTTGAAATCTTACAATTTAGTGTGACACCGTGCCGTGTCCTTAGCCTTTCGTGCTCCCAAAAATATATTGTCAATGTGCACTGTTTTTGCATATCAAATTATGTCTCATACACCTCACTCTGTACAAAGAATAAAAAATGCTTTCAGAATCTATGTATTTCATATGAATTTTCAGGTTTTATAGGTTCCACTTAATTTTATAATTCCCAGTCTCTTATAAGAGAGAGACTGGAATAAGTAGGAAGAGGACAACAAATATAAAAAATGTAGGATAATCAAATCGACCCCCTAAGATGGGCAGGTCGACTGTTCGAGGAGATGAAGTAGACTATCTGATATGACCAAATCAACCTTCTATGATGGGCGATTCGACCCTTTATAATGATCAGTTCCGCCATCTCTCATGATCGGTTCGACTCTCTATGACGCTTGAGTCGACCGTCCGAGATGACCAAGTCGAAACTCTGAGATGATCGTTTTGAACCTCTTGTTTTAATCTTCTAGAGATAGTCGCTTTAGCCATCTTCAAGGGCTGTCCTATAGTTGACCCTGCAATATAGTCTGTCTGCACATTTAGATGGCCAAAATGACCTTCCATTTTTCTCCGTGTATTTGCACAATTTTAAGCTTAAAGTGTTTGAAGTAGAAGAAGTAGGAATTGAAAATATTCAAACATTTTAGATTGAAACATTCGCTGAAAAAAAATCTAGTTAAAGTTACTAGATGCGTCTGGTTAAAAAATTGCTAGTTATTTTTATTAGAATTTATAATTAATGTGGCTAGAAAATTCTAGTTAATTAACTCTGGTTAGTTTTTTCTAGTTAAACCTATTCTGGTTAATATTTCTGGTAACAGCAGTGTCGCGATCTTGTGTCGGTTTCCAAAAATCTGTCTTTTGTCTCATGTTGTGTTGCTGGATGTCTCAAGTGACACTTTGCCGTAAATTTCCAGTTCTTGAACAATCGCGATTTGTTTAATGTATTTTCAGTCACATAAGTATAAATAATTATAGTAAACCTTGAATTTAGTTGTGTTTTATGAAAAAGCTGGGCGCTATCTGTCTACACACCAGTGGTATAGGGATACTTCCAAACTACGCACAAATGTTCCGGGTGTCTTTGAAAAATATTCTCGTAAATATTAATCGAGAATCTTGGTATTGACCAAGTAATCTAAGTGCATATTATATAAAATCCCGAGGAAAATAGTGTTAACAAAGAGTTTCAAAAACAGAATGCCTTAACAATATGCTGCTGTTGCCTTAAGTGTTGTATCTTTCGCCACTTATAAATATATCCACATATGTGGGCGTTCTAATGAAAAGGGCCCTTATGGCCGCTTCTAGTTTAGGAGATATTGAAGTTTTTCTATGTTGAGTTCAAAATTATTATTTTCGCGTTGGAGCAGGGGATGATACTGGGACCTACAGTGATTACATTGGGGGCTATGTATGCACTCATCCAGAAAATAACCGGAAGTTGGTATATTTAATGTTCGAAGAAAAAGTATGTTACGTGTGATTATGGTGCTTGCCAAGTTTAGATGCGTTTTTCTCGAAAAAACGATTTTTCGAAGTTCCGACTTCAACAATGCCCCTGTATGTAACTCCATATCGGCCATAAAGGCCTTTTTCATGCGGACGCCCATATATAGAGAGATGAAATTTCAGCGAAGCGGAATATAGTTACTACATCTGTTTTCGGAAACTTTTGTTAGATTATTTTCTTTGGGATGCAGTCCATGTAATTTCAGAGAGGGTTAGGAAGAGTCCATGAAGGTAGAAAATTATCGAAATTCGATAATCGAAAAATTGTTGTTAAATTTACCCGAACTTCTGATAAAACTAAACAGAAAATTGTCAACCAGAAACTTCTGATACTTTTAACCGGAATTTATAGTAAGTGCATATTTATAATTCTATTCTGGTTGAATTAACCTGATTCCTGGTTGGTTCAACGAGAATTTTTGTTTAGTTAAATATTTAAATCATTGAATTTGCAGGACATAAATATATAAAAGGCTTTTAAAACTTTAATATACATTTAGTAGGTATACATTTTTATATTAAATCTAAAACCTCGGTATATGAAATTGATATTAACCCATTAAAACCCAAGCCGAATCTAGTCGAGATAGCCTTAAACTAACTACTGCATCAATGGTGTAGCCAAAAAAAAAATTACCCCTGTTTTTTCTTTTGACATTTTCAATTGTTTATAAAAATTTATTTAAACAAATTACCAAAAATTTCTTTATTTCGAAAAACTAATA
>CAKNYM010046310.1:0-45343 GCA_932195095.1 Andricus curvator
GAGGACGCGCTACGTAGTGGTGATAGGAAACCCACCGAGTAGATTTTAATAACATAACAAAATATTTTTTTAATTTTAATGTTTAATTATTGATGAGTCTCCAGAAAGTTTTTCACGGCAAAGTAATTATTACTGAAGGTGTTTGAAATACATTAATTAAATAAAAAATAATTTTATTACGTCAAATATAATTTATTTTTAAAAGTATAAGTTCATTCGCTCAGGAAAAGCGATACACATTTTTCATGGATGATAAGTTTTGATCGGTAGAGGGAAATTTTTATCGAAAAATCTTTGAAGTTTACCTGAACGTTCTTCCATCCTTAAACCGATGACTATGCGAAATAATACTTTTAAGTAGCTGACGACGTATAAAACTGTCCTCGGACGCGACTGGTAGGACACGAGAAAACAAAACGTTTCTTTCTGGTGAAAATAAAATCCAAGACACGCTGAGAGAAACGATTCGTTCAATCGAAGCTTTTTGCCACTCACGACAATTATATTAATAATAGAATATATTTTATATATATATATATATATATATATAATTTAAAAATAATAATTAAAAATAGAAAACGTTTTAGATATAGAATCTCGAATTGTAGTCTCGCAAAAGTCTTGAGAACTCGATTTTGACATCCAGTAAATTAGGAGATTGAAAATAAATATATTACAATTGTTGTTTTCTAAGGAAAATAATGTTAATTATTTTTCTTTTAAAAGTCAGTTTGGCCTCTAGTCGGTTGGATACAATTTAGACGAATGGAGTCAACTGCAGAAAAATGCACTTTTCACTCACGTCGCGCTAAACCCGAGCGAAAATTCACGGGTGAACGCCACACGAGATGACACACGGCAAGAGCAGCTGATCCAAAACGCGCATGCGCGTTTTCGGTCTCAATCTACTCGCACTATCAGCCTGCAGCGGTCGTGCAAGTCGCAGGACCGTCCTTCCTCGCCGTTTGCACGACCGACGGGCGTGTAATGTGCCGGACCGTTGTCCGCCCTTCGGTCGCATTCCGACTCTGCCGGCCTGACGCGTGCATTTAGCAGGCACGTTGGTCTCCAGCCCGTCGGGCCTATAACGTGCCGGCATGTATGTTATCTGGGTAGGTACTCGGCGAACAATCCGAAGCAAGTTTTCAATCTTCTTCAACCCTTCTTAAACCGTATTTTAACCCCAAATTAAATCATATTCTCAATCCACGTCTCAACCCTATAATAATTCCGAATGGATCCGAGGCTCACTTATCCACTTATCCACTTATCAATCCTTCTCCATTTTTGTATCAGCACCAACTAACCCATACCGAATCCATTTTTCAATCCGTGCCTCCAATCCTTTTGAATCCGTCGAACTTCTTTAATTCAACTAAAATAAATCCGACGCCAATCCGAATTTGTTTCAAATTTGTGTTTTGAATTTTTTAAATCTTTTTACTGGGTTAGTATGAGTTTTTTCGAAAACAATCCCGCTCTGCAAAACCCTTAAAACTGGATAAGTTTTCATGTATCTCTGATCGTTTTCGATATAATTCAAATTTTTTTGTTTTTTTTTTCGAATTTTTAAGCATTTTTACTGTTTAATCCCAGGGTGGACAATGAACACCCTCTTTATAAACCCTTGAAAATGTTGTGGGTTTTCGTGTATTATCACTGTTTTTAAGATAACTTAAAATTTTACTTTCGAACAGTTTTTAAAATCAGTTTTATTTTAAATCTAAAAAAAACTTTGTCGGAGTCGGTTTTTGAAAAAGAATTTCAATTTTTTTTATTTAACTAAGAAAATAAATAAATATAAACAATCTTTTTTAACATTATAAACAAATTTAATAAACAAATTACCTTCTTAGCTGTTATTGCACAGATAGGCTTTCATTTTTCAATGGAATAGACTAAAAACTATTTTTCAGTAACAAATTTCGATAACACTTTATTGTCCGATAATAATAGGTAATTGTATAAACAAGCCTAATTAACGTATGCACAATTCAGAAATTTTATAACACACATACTTTGTTTTTGAGCAGTATTAAATATCTGGAACTCCACAATGATCTCCTACAAGGATAATTATCGTTATTCGTTTCTTCAACAGTCCACTGTAATCACTGATCAACAAGTGGGTGAAAATAAAATATGAAAAAAAAAAACAGTATACTGTCCCAAGAGAACTGCTGGCTTCCGTTTAACTAAAAAAGGTTAATCATAGAATCTGACAGAACGTGAATCATTCTAATACCTTGTGCAATAA
This sequence comes from Andricus curvator, assembly GCA_932195095.1. Taxonomy (NCBI): domain Eukaryota; kingdom Metazoa; phylum Arthropoda; class Insecta; order Hymenoptera; family Cynipidae; genus Andricus; species Andricus curvator. Next base: position 2,258 of record CAKNYM010046310.1, read on the forward strand.
TTGTTTAAAATTTACCGTGGTACGAGAGAAAAATCATTTAAATATGGGAAAATGTCATCCGGTCACATATTCCTGACTACATTTTCTCGAAGTAGAATGCGTTTATTTCTTCATTAATTGCATAATTATCATTCTTTAACGGGTATACATTTTCATAATAGCACACTTAATTACAAAATAAAGTTTATAATAAGTTTAATTCTTATAACTGTAGTATACACATGGGTTTTTGAATGTCTCCATAACTGAATGTCACTCGGTAACACGTAAGAGTTTTAAGGTTTTTTTAACGAAAGATTTGTATTTTCAAATTTAAATTGATTGAAAAATAAATGAACAATGATTATATAAAAATAATATTGATAAAATGTCAGTTTCAACCTTTATTTTTAGTTTTCTTTCATTGCAGGTAGGTATCAGGAAAAAATAACATTAGCGATCTCTGATTGGCTGCGAGATTTTTGTGGCTCGCTGACGTAGCAACCTGACGTAGCAACGCTCAGTATTGTGTTATTGTGTACTTAGTCTCTGAAAAATATTAATCTTGGCAGGTGAATGGAAAAAAGAGAGCGTCGGTGTGTTCAACCTCAAAACTGATCGTTTAACCTTATTGTGATTTTTGTGCATAAAAAGACGGCACAAAACCTCAAAAATGGTCGACTCCTCGTCTGAAGGTTCTGCGGACGAGGAAGAAGTATTACGAAAAAATCAAAAATATGTGTTTTTGATACCTGCCACGACCATCAAAACCTCGGCTTCGCCTCGGCTTTGCAAAAGTCGGGCGGGCGACCGAATCCCATGCATCCACTCAGCTGACCGAGAACAGCAGCGGCGCTACTTATTAATTAACATTAATTATTAAACGTACTTTCGGCTGGGGATAAAGAAAAATAGTATACGACGCACGGCCAGAAATATTGGATGCCCTGATTGCCCTGGCGTGCGTGACATGAGGCCTCGGCTTCGCCGCGGGCTTCATATCACACACGCCCGGGAGTCCAACTTTCTGGCCTTGGGTCGTAATATACTATTGATTCTATCTCTACTTGGATCGGTTTCGAAAAATTCGACTTCGAACACGCGCTGGGTCGGATCGAATTTTTTCGATTCGACCTCAGCTTGGATTGATGTAGTTGGACTTCGAACTTTGTCAAAAAATGGGTTCTTGGTCGAATCAAATTATTTTTCGAAGCACCTGAATGAAAATTGCAACTTTCGGATGCCTGTCCTTCCGGAAGAAAAATTAAATTACTCCAGAGGGTAAGAATGACTTCGAAGTACCACAACCTAACCTCAATATTTCTGAGTTAGCTTGCACCATGGAAGAAATATAATTTCACTCGTGTTTCACTCTTCTTCCTTCCCAGGTGCACAATAAACTATTGCACGCCACTATTAAATATGCCGTACAAAAATTCTAGGTATTAGTCAAAATTATGTGGCTTACTTCTGACGATTTTGCACGTTAACTTTGCAGTATACATTTAGTAATTTCCACATCGCTTACAGTACATTTTGAAAAGGTGAATGAGAAGCTGTAGAATGTCTATAATGTATATATGCCAATGCATTATGTCTTTTTTAAAGTTTGCAAGCACTTTTTATGCAGCTTTGATTATGATCCTAACCTTAAGTGACTCAATACTGATGTCTTTAGCCAATTATAGTTTTTTTCATCTTGAAAAATAAATAAATAAACCATCTGTTAGAACCAATCAGAACGGATTAGAGATTCGAGTAAACAAGGAGTTATCTGAATTTTGTCAGTTTGTTTATTTTTGAGCATCATCGGACGAGACAGTTGAATCCTGTGCAAATATTATATGTGCAACCTTACGTTACCATTTTTACATTTAGTTTGTGCATGAACTCAGTTGTTCAGATATTAAAATAAAAAAATTCCACTTTTCAATATAAAATTGACATCCTAAAAAGAGTCAGCCAATCTATAAAATGTTATTCGATCCGGTACCTCATTAATCTTGAAAAGTCCTCTTTTTCTAACACATTCACGTAATGTTTTATTTTCAACAAATGTATAGCCTAAGCATAAGTGTCAATTGAGGCGCCGAATAAGGGGAGGTGGCCCTGCTAATGTGAAGATAATATCTGCGAAAAAAGATACATTTTTTAAGGCAAACAAAAATCTGAACAGCCATATGTACCATAAAAGAGTCTCTTTTAATAAAGAGCAAAAATCATTGCGACCTTGTTCTCTGAGTAATAAATATGCAAAAACTATTTTCGTCGTTAGAATGTAATCCGAGAATTTTTATTTTTTCGGCCCAACCTAATACATATTCCTATGCGGAGATTCATCTCAGTTTTTATTTTTGTAGATTTAGGCAAAAAGGAAAATGGTAATAGAGTATTGGTTGTGGGAGCAACAAACCGACCAGACGCCTTGGATCCAGCACTGAGACGAGCTGGGCGCTTCGACCGTGAGGTTTCTCTAGGGATTCCCGATAAGAAAGCAAGACAGTCAATTTTAGCAGTCCACACTGCCAATGTAAAACTATCTGCGGATGCAGATTTATCTCGTTTAGCTTCTCTAACTCCAGGTTTTGTTGGTGCAGATTTAGTGGCGTTAATTAGAGAGGCTTCTATGGCAGCAATCAACAGGTAATATTTTGGTCTGTCCAAGTGTAAAGTCACGAATTCGTTTTGTCTCGTCGTGAAGATCTATGTACCATGGAGTTGACAACTTGATATTTACGAGGTTACAATCGAACTATGGGGCCATTCAAGTATTACTTCACATGCCTAGGGGAGCGGGAGTCAGCTGTAATGTGACGCGTATGTTAAAGTTACGTACATTTACTATAGAAAAAATGTGAAGGGGGAGGGTAGTGTCTGAAAAAGCGCGACGTCGTGCTTGAACGGCCCCTATCATCTTTCATAGAAGTTTATGAAAATTAATTTGTATATAGAAACAATCGCGTTACTGCGGAATACATAAATTTCTTCGTTCTTATTCAAATTTTATGTGCTTATCTTCCTTCGATATTAAAAAAGAGATCATTTTCAAATAAAAATATTACCCGCAAACATATAGATTAAATTTTACCAATACATATGTAGTTTGAAAATGTTAATATTTAATTAACTATTTATTTTACAGAATGTTCATAGACTTAAAAGAAAAAATTATAAATGAGGACACAGCAAGTATAGAGAACGAAAAGAATAAAATATCAATGGATGAAGAAGTAACTGAAATAGTGGCTGCTGAAATAAAGTTGACCCAGGAAGAAGAGAAAAAGCAAGAATCCATAACAGAACAAGAAAGGAAAGACAAAATGAATAAACTAGACTCTGGGTTACAGCAGTGTGAACACAAACCATCGGAATCAGAAGTGATTATTGAAGAAGATACTTCGATAATATCCACAAGTTCACTTGAATATAATGCACCCGTTGTGTGCGGAGCAGAAGTTGAAATGTGCAAAACTATTCCAGGAAAAGGTGTAGCGGCAGAAATCATCTCTAAAAACGGGGAAGTTGAAATAAAAAAACCTGCACAACTAGAACAGTCTCGAGAAGTGAATCTTTTAACTTGGTTGCATAATGAACCGCTTATTTCTTCTAAATATTTAGAAACCTTATTTGTAGAGCAAAGAGATTTTGAAGCAGCACTTCGTATTGTTCAACCTTCTGCTAAAAGAGAGGGCTTTGCTACAGTCCCCGACGTTACGTGGGATGATATTGGCTCTCTGCAAGACATTCGACACGAACTGCAAATGTCGATACTGGTAAAAATGGTTCATTATTCAAAACCTTTTAAAAATTTGTGAAGACTTGTCAGTGTTGACAAAAACGTTATCGGGTTTATATGACGAGATTCAAGATAATTCTAAGGATTATTTTCGTTTCATCATTTACAACACTGTTGTCATACCTGCCAGTATTACCATTCTTTTTCAAATTCAACAGTTGATAAAAATTCAGAATACTGCCAAATTCAGTGTCGTAGCAAAAAATAATATAACTTTAAAGTTGATTTAATACTTGCTCTAAGTCAGGCCTGCCCAAGTAGGGGAAAACTGCTAATTTGCCAGATAGGAATTTAACACCACCACCGACCTCTACTCATTCAACTTCACGAGAGCGACCACCCCCCAAGCCTCTGGACCTGAGAAGAGGGAAGTGGTGGTGGAACTCGAACATGTGGCGAATAAGCAGTTTTCCCCTACTTGGGCAGGCCTGCTCTAAGTGAAGGTTACAGTAGTAATTTTGATATTATTAAGCTATTCACTGTGGTTAAACTTTTAATCAGCTATTTTGTCACTGTCGAATACGTACATAGAACCGTAATAGATGCAGGTATCGAATAACTAAAAACCTTAGAAAATTGCAGGATTCTAGATCAATCTAGAATATTGCAAAAAATCCAGAACCTTCTAGAGCATTCAAGAATTTTCAAGTATTTTGTTTGAAATGAAAGAATATTCAAGAAAATCATTCTACAACTTTCCATAATATTCTGCAAGACAAAAACATTTCAGAATACTTAGGAACATCTAAGAAAATCTCCAAATATTGCATAGTAAAGCTTAATCGCTTAACTGGATATGTTTTTCGGTGTTCATGTACATTTTGGAGTGTTGCAAAATTTTCCACAATATTCATTGAGGGTTCCCGTGCCAAGCCGGATACAAATTAGTCCAGGCGCCATACGAAAACAAAGACTCATTTCACGCAGAAAATGCTACCTGAAATTTTACTTCGGATTATTGTTGTGTTAGCTTGTAGAACGAAAGCCCATATGTTTGAATCCAAGATTTCGGAAACACTGTCTGTGTAAACAATCATTGAAGATATCAAAAGCAGGTTTTTTTCTATAATTTGTAAATTTAGGTAAGAGGACCTACTAAATTCATTTCCACTAACCTATTTGTCTGTCAGAAAAAAAGTTTAGTTAAAAAATGTAGGTCTCACAAATATCTACAAAATGACAAGTCGTACGTTAGGTTTCGTTCATTTGTTTACTTTGAACAAAATAAAAACCGTCCGAAAGTGCCTTTTTTCAAATATGCAATTAATTTTACAATAATTAAGCAACAAGTTTCAAACTTTGAGAATATATATATATATATATATATATCCCTTGACACACGTAAAAAGTGTGCAAAACTTCAGCACAAAATAATAAATATTTTTTATAAAAACTCATTTGTTATTAAAAAATGGACTATTTTCCAACGCAATTTTTACAGATTTTGCCGATAGGATATCAACTAAAGTGGGTGATTGTCCTCTACAGGAGTTGTGCTATCAAGTACACTTAGCGGCAAAACGATTTTTAATAGATTAATTGCATAAAAATGATTACGAAAAGACAGTATGTTTCTTTATCATAAACCAATGAAATAACTTTAATTTAATTAATTAATTAAGTTTAAGATATTTAATATTTCTCTTAATTTGTACTTAATGGAATCAGGATAAAATCCATGCGATATGAGCTATTTTTCTACACATTTTCAAACAAAAATGTGTTGCACTTCAAGAAGGGGTTGGGGGGGGGGGATCATGTTTTTTTTCCTCAAAAATTGCAATTTTAATCATACAAATCGGAAATTTACATAAAGTAGAGAATAAGAGCTGTACTTTTTGGTATAAAATTTGCGAGGCAATACATTGTTATTTTGTTGTTGATTATGGAGACTGATTATGGGAGAAGGATTGATGCGCTCTGTGGCGGCGGCGTAGGGGAAACCGCTGCTGCCGGTCGGGCCCTCGCGCCAGAATTGAATTCTCACATTCAAATTGAAAAAAGTTTGAATATCTCCGCAAACAATTGACGTATTAAGATGTTTTTTTTTTAATTCGGACTGCTAATTAAAAATCTGTTGAGGAATTTTCAAACAAATTATAGCTGCTGTCTTCAATGTACAACAATTTTATTTATCTTTCATTTCACAAACAATTGATTGTTTATTGGTAATAATATCATATAATAAATTATCCTAGAAAAAAAATTTGGAAAATTCTTAAAATTTTGTCTACCAACCAAACAAAATTTACGTTTCTTTTTTTTTTAATCTGAAAAAATGAAATTATTATGTGGAAAAAAGGGCTGCAGATATACTTTTTATAAAATTTCATTCATTTATATCAATTTATCTGATTTCTCAGAGTTTCCCAAAACCAACTATAAACTTTCTTCGACCGTTTTTATGATAACGGATCATCTAGTACAGGTGAAACATTACTCAGATTATACATTTTTTGACATGTTTACACTTTTCAAACATTTTTTATCTTTATCCTCTTTAATGTTGGCATAGGTTTTGTTTTTACCTCGAAGAATATCTGCATTGGGGTTGAAACGTACGTAGTTTTTATGTACAGAAAGATTTACAATAAAATTTCTCCAAACATCCAGAATCTATTAATGTTTCATGACCGTATATCGAAAGAAATATTTCAAATTTGGAGTAACTCCGTTATTTCGTTTATTTCCTCAACACTAAATTACTATTAACATTACAAGTACTACCAATATTAAAATACTAATGCAGTTTCAGGATCTTACTGGCTACTTTTACTTCATCGTCACATCTACATCGAGTATATCGTCTTCATATGCACCTACATCGAGTGGTTCAACTTAATCGCTGTATAAAATGTCGCTGTCTGTGTTTGTGCAAGTTTCACCATGGCAACCGGACCAAAACTCGGAGCAGCGTAATCTATGCTTCCTGCAACTGCATGTGCCAGTTTTTCAGCCAGTTTCTCATATGTAGGTGATTTTTTTAATGAGCTCATCAGGAACCAAAACGTCGCTGCTGAGAACTGGAACCAAACCATTTGTGGACAGTTTCCAACCCCACTGAGTTGCTTCTTTCGCATTTGCAAGCCATTGCTGAATCTGGTTCTACGTTCAAAACGAATTTTGATTAGCAGCACCTTCAGTTAGCGGTAAGCTTTCAAGTCTGAAAGTAGATTTCAGAGTGGACTTTTAGAAATGCAAGAAACGCAACTCCTGGAGGCTTCCAGTTTCTGTTTTGGTCGCATACATTGCTGCTATCATTTCCTGTCCACAGCGAGCTATATCATTCGGGTCTGCATAATCAGATCAGGGTAATTTATTACATGTAGACGTTGTAAGCAATAAGGTACATTTTGCAATCAATCGAATAAACAATACACTGTTGGTAAAATTCCTCAACAGATTTGTAATTAGCACGGAAATCTAGCCCAAATGAAAAAAAAAACATCTTAATACGTCAATTGGTTGCGGAGATATTCAAACTTTTTTTAATTTGAATGCGTCAATTCAATTTTGGCGCGAGCGCCCGACCAGCAGCAGCGGTTTTCCCCACTCCGCTGCAACAGTCCGCTTTCACACACCCATAATCAGTCATTATGATCAACAACAAAATAATAATGCATTGCCTCGCAAATTTTATAACAAATAGTACAGCTCTTATTCTGTACCTGATATAATTTTCAGTTTTGTAGTCATTCTATTTGTTTATGACGAAAAAACATACAGTCTTTTTGTAACCATTTTTAGGCAATTTAATGATTAAAAATCGTTTTGCCGCTAAGTGTACTTGATAGCATAACTACTGTTAGAGGACCATCACCCACTTCATTTGATATCCTATGGGCCAAATCTGTAGAAATGCCGCTGAAAAATAGTTCATTTTTTAATAACAAATGAGATTTTATAAAAACTAATTATTTTGGGCTTAAGTTTTGCACACTTTTTAAGCACGGAAAGAGGCATATTTTCTGAAAGCTTGAAACTTATTGCTTAATCATTGCAAAAATAATTGCATATTTAAAAAAAGGTACATTCGGACGGTTTTTATTTTTTTCCAAGTAAAAAAATTAACGAATCTCAACGTACGACCCATCATTTTTTAGATATTTCTGAGACCTACATTTTTTAACTAAACTTTTTTTTCTGACAGACAATTAGGTTCGTTGCTATAAACAAAAAAAACTGATTTTGCTATCTTTAACAGTTGTTTAACGAATATTTCCGGTAGCATTTGCAGCGTGAAATTTCATAGGGCACCTGGACTAAATAGCTTATTAACCTGTAAAAAGAGCCAATTTCACCCACAGCCATTTCTAGTGTTTTCAGTGAAAAATGTACGAAGTGCTTTAACCTCCTCAAAAACTTTAATCCGGTGAAAATATAATTGAAACGTTTAATATTGAAAAATTTCAGAAATTCAAAATTATTTGGTTCAAATACAAATTTTTTAAATTATACAAGCACGACGGGGAAATAAGTATGAAGTATAAATATATACTTGTTATTAAAACTCTTTTTTTTATAACTTTGGAAGTATGGCCGTAGAACAGACTTTCATTTACAACAGTTCATGCATTAATGCCCACCTAGGCATCGACGAGCCGATTGTGAGGTGCAAACGATGCCCATCCTACCTTAAGATTATTGTGGTGGGGTTTGCATGATGATAGTGTTACACCCCCCGTTTTGAATTCGTTTGTCAAACGTACCTTACAGCTTTTTTCTGTGTGGCTTACAGCTGTTTATGTTTTCTATTCTACTCATTAACCATTAAAAGTTAGTGCTCAGAAATTACAGCAGTTGTTTTTTGGAACAGGGATTAGTTGGAAAATGGAAAATTTTTCCAATTCCAGAAGGAAAATTTGTAATTTAATGCACCAATCTTGTGATAAAAATTGCTTTTCCTAATTTTGCATCTTTGCTGTATGGACAGTTAAAAGTAAAATGCTTTTAGACGGCTTGCGTATGATTTTTCAATTTTCTCTTTTGCTTGGGTGTAAATATTTTTTCTTCATACCTCGGTCGAAAGTACGTACTTTCGTCCCTAATATCAGAGACGAAAGTTCAACATTTACTCCCTGTGGGAAGTACACGCGCGCCCTCTATAACGGCGGGAGGAAAGAATTTCTCATTAACATTTACTCCCTGTGGAAAGTACACGCGTGCCCTCTATAACGGCGGGAGGAAAGAATTTCTCATGTGTATTATACTAATTGTTAACCTCTGTCATTGCTGTTGTTACCTCTAACCTTAGAAGTAGCTGTTTTGTCGTCAATTAATTGAATATTAATTCAAAAACCCAGCAAAAATGAATAATACGTTGTCATCTGATGATTCCTTAGACGAGGAAGATGTTTTTAGAAATTTCGATGCAGAAGCACAATTGATAGTAAATACAGAAACATTAGAAAAATATTATTAAACTTGACTCTTCGAATGTATTGGATGCCTGCTCCCCACGACCAGCAGCACTCGCTTCGCTCGTGCCGCAAATGTCGGGGGCAGGCATCAATAACATGCTTATCAACATTTAAAGTCAAAAAAAGTAAAATTAATAACGTACTTTCGACCGGCTATGAAGAAAAATCGTATACACTACGCGGGCCGAAAGTTGAAATCTCGGTCCTGCGCGTCATGATGCCCTCGGCTTCGCCTCGGGCAGCATGACGCGCAGGGCCGAAAATTCAACTTTCGGCCCGTGTAGTGTAATATACTATTCATGCCGTTTTTTCCATAAAGAGACTAATTCTTCGTACTTGAATGATTGAGTGATTGCTAACATTGATGGTAAATTAGCTTTTCTACCAAAGGTAAGTTCGAGTGGCGAAAAGCCAGTTCCTTCACGTAGTGCGGTATTGTAGGCCATTGCAATAATTTTTACGCAGTTAGCAAACGAAGTTATTTTCTTGATCTGTTTAAATATGATTCGAGGACGAAAAAATAGAAATGTAATGATCAAAGAGTTCATTGATGATGATAATCGATTCTGCTTGTACGTTTTTCATCGGAATCAAAAGTAGGCAATTTGTTAACATGTCTTAAATCGTTAAAATATATTATATTCCTCTTGGGGTCCAGGGCAGTGGTCCAAAATATTCATGGACATTTTTTCGTTTGGTTCAATGGGTGTACCAGGGATGATCGTTTTAACTTTTAGTCTGATGCTCGTTCGATGGATTTGTTTTCACCAAAATGTTGCGATGCTACATTTTTGTGACATTCTTGAATAATTTCTTCTTTTCCTCATTACCTTATTTGGCGTTGTACATACGAATAATTTCAATTTCTTGTCCTGCAGCGGAAAAGGTCTTCGTGCCCCTAAGTGCTTTTTTTACCTCTTCTGCACTAATTGATGGACATTCCTCAGATGTTATGAGGTTGTCGCAAAACTCCTTGAAGCGGATATTATCAGTATATTTTTCAACTCCAGTGTTTTCGGATTCTTGTGTACCTCTCTTCAAAAAATCTCTACCTCGTTCAGCCTGGTGGATTTTTGACAGGAACATGGAGATAAGGCGCGATGAGTCAGCGAGAAAACTGTTGATTCGTCTCTCTCTCTCTCTTTTGTATTCTCCTCCTTACGTCAGATAACACTCGTATTTTGTCAACAATATGCTGCTTGATTGTCAGCAGCTTTGACTTGTTCAGTGTGATTGTAGATCGTCAGTTCTTGGGCGAACTTCAGAACCGTCTCCGTGAACGGTGTACCGGATGTTATGAAGTCAATCACACACTGAATATGGGACGCATTCTCTCTTTCCCATTCAATCTTTTTGTTCAGTTTATGCAAGCGTCTTTTGGTCTTTTGATTCACCGTCGGTTTTAGCTTTTGATTTGAATCAGCCAAAGCTCTCGCAGCACCATACATACATACATTGATTAGCAGTTCGAACTCGAAAGTTCATTGCCTCACTACCCGATTCGGGTAGTGTTTCTAGGTGGATATTTACTACCAATGTGGGCCCACCACACACACGACGGGCCAACAGCACGCAGTATTTCCTGAACGGTCACCCATCCAAGTACTAACCGCGCCCAACAATGCTTAACTTTAGTGATCTTACGAGAACTGGTGTTTTCAGCGTGGTATCATAAACTGAAGCACCATAAACTGAATAATTGATGGTCCAGAGGTCGGACTCCTCTGAGATATCCTCACGAAGGGAGGCATCCATGTCAGCCAGATTTTGGGGCTTAGGAGGAACCTGCATGTCGATCATCTCTCAGAAGATGCCTGCTTTCGGCGGTTGGTCTTACGTCGCTTCCTTATCGTCTGCAGCTTGTTCAAGCAGCGGCTGGGGAAGCACTCCGCGTACATATCCATGTTTCGAGAGGTAGGCACGTTGATTTCGTAATACCTAATGCGAAACATGCTGAAGTTCTGGGTGTTTCTGGCACCGCAAAGTATGCCAGATTCGTCCACTCAATTTGGGCGTTTCGCCGGTTCGTCGTCGTGTTTCCATCTAAATTATTTTCAGCACCCTGAACTCTAGGGCGATCGGCACTGTTTGCCGACCATTTATCGGGTGATCTGAGCGTTCGATCGTTTTGAACCGCATCTACAACTTTTTGGTGGTTTGGTGGTGTCACTGTTGTTCCCACGAGCAGCCAGGGAAAGGGTTCGTCCATCCTTGTAGAGCCCCGCATGCAAGGATAAGGCTGCATACTCTGAAAGGTCTCCCGTATTCCAGAGTCACCGTTTAAGACACCTCACCCAGGCGCCATTCAGCTTTTGGCACGGTTGTTACACCTCTGCTTGAGTGTTATTCCTTCGGGGACCACCCTGGACAATTGCCTGCGACTGCTTATTAATTATTGTAACCATATTCAGCAGAAACCCTTGGTACAGGGACCCTCTATACGCAACCCGAGGGCGCGTTCGGTGGCTTTGTCCTAGGCCCTTCGTTTCGATTCCGAAGGAATCAAAACCCAAACCGAATGGTGCCTCAGCCCGGAGATGTATATATATATTAGGGTTTTTTTTGGTTTTTTTATTATTCAACTTGGTACCCCTACAAATTGTTCCTTTTGCTGAAAAAATGACCTCTGATTTATTTCAGAATTTAAAAAGAAAATATTTAGAGGTCGCTCAAAGCCATTTTAGGGCAAAAATGCTCATTCCTAATTAAATTGACGCTATTCATTGATTTTTTATTTCTGGCGCGTATGAATTGTGTTCTTTACTATTTAATATTGCACTCAAATTTTTTTTCAGATTTTTACTATGACATTCAAAGGTCGCTCAGGGCCATTTTAGAGCAAAAAGGGCCATTCTTAATTAAATTGACGCTACTTATTAATTATTAATGTCTGACACGTATGCATTTTGTTCTTTACTAACACCTGAATATTAGATGGTAGCTTATCGCCTACTAAGTTTTCCTCTTTCTTTTCTAAAAGGTAAATCATTACCCCTTCTTCTGCACTTATGAAAATCAATTCTTCGTAATTACAATTTGAAAAGGAAGAGATGTATCAAGACCTTAAAAGGGAGCTGCAACGTATGTTCCCAAAATATTCGTTTAAAGTAATTGTCCTTGTGATCGGTGCTCTCGGAGGTGCGAAACTCTCACTAGTTTGTAATCCTAAAGCCATACCCGCGTGTCAAAAATATGTCAAGGTACTTGTGAGATGGATTCAGAAAGCTGTCATCCTTGGGTCGCTTCGTGTCCTCGAAACACATAAGGGTTTCGCCGGCTCGTCGTTGTGATTTCGTCGTGTCCTGTGACCACCCATCTGATGGTCGTGCGACGTGGCCTTAGGTGTGATTAACCGCGGTTCTGCTAGGAGCCGGTGTCATTTTTGGATGGCAGTTTCTTCTGGTGGAACCCTGCGGTGGTTGTTTAACCCTTTTGTTTAATTATATATATATATATATATATATATATATAATTACAAGTTTGTCATAAGGACAACCGCTGGATTTCGCCGGGAGCGGGTGCTAATCTGAAGTACTGCACCCGCTCCCAGCGAAATCGCGGTAAAATTTCAGCCGCAACCACGTCTCACGATCGTGACATAGGTGGTTACAGTCTGCGACGTACTCAATACGATCATCAGGCAAAAGTTTCGTGCACCTTGTGGACACGGAGCGACCCAAAGACAACCGCCTTCTGCATCTTCCCCGCAAGCGTCTTAGCATTTTGTTGACACGCAGGGATGCTTTTTAGGCTATTAACCAGTGAAAGCTTGGCTTATACTTATACTTGGAATATTCCGAGTATAACCGTCACAACTCCCTTACACTGTCTTTATACCTCTCTTTCTTTTCATTCTCCTTGGCTATGATGTTTTTGTCAGCTGGTGCCGAAAATTCGATAACGAACATGGTTCGCTTCTCGAAGTCAAGGAGAACTGTGTCAGGCCTGGAGTGCGCAACAGAAACAATTGTCGAGAATATGAAGTTCCAGTATATACGGCACTTCTCATTTTAGACAATTGACTCTATTTCTATAGTAGTGTTTAGCGGAGCGGTATTAGGGCCAATGCCGTAAGAGTGACAGAGATGGTAATGAGGCACTCTTAGCCCAACTCGTGGAGATTTTCTTCGGGAACACATGTTTCGCGTCCACCACTATTTCTCCTAGAGAGGGGGAGTGGTGGTAGAGGCGTCTCCTTTGTGACGTACGCTGCACCTTATATACGAAATATCTGTCGGGTTGCTTGCGGGCGACTAACTTTTCAATATAAAATTTCAATAGTAACTAGGGTTTTCATTATTTAATTTCAGTATGTTTATCGCCAACGGCGATACCACGCTGGAAACACCAGTTCTCGTAAGATCACTGAAGTTAAGCATTGTTGGGCGCGGTTAGTACTTGGATGGGTGACCGTTCAGGAATATTGCGTGCTGTTGGCCCGTCGTGGGTGTGGTGGGCCCACATTGGTAGTAAATATCCACCTAGAAACACTACCCGAATCGGGTAGTGAGGCAATGAACTTTCGAGTTCCAACTGCTAATCAATGTATGTATGTATGTATGTATGTTTACATTTCTTTTCAATGAATGTAATTGAAAGAGAAGTTTACAAAGTGCTTTTTTGTTGTATATTATTGAATATTTTAATATCACTGTTTTTTACATTGTATGTATAATGTACACAAATGTTGGCGGATATTTTTTGCAGTATAACAGTCTATTAACATTATGCACAAGGTAGGAACGTCAGTTATATAAGTGAAATATATTTATAAAATCTCAATCCTATTCAGTAACAATAAATTCAGATATGTTTAATTAAATATGATATTCAATACATATAATATTTAATTAAATATATCAGCAGTTATGGATACTGAATAGGATTGAGATTCTATAAATATACAGGTGTTTCAATGCTATAACTTACCTTTGTACGTTGTGCCTAATGTTAATAGATTGTTATACTGCACAAAGTATCAGTCAACATTTTTGTACATTATACATACAATGTAAAAAACGGTGATATTAAAATATTCAATAATAGACAGCAAAAAAACACTTTGTAAACTTCTCTTTTCAATTACATTCATTGAAGAGAAATGTAAACATACTGTAATCGACTTATTATTACTTTTACACTTAACTCATTATCAGTGAATTATCCTTTTTACATATGACGTCCCTTGTGTTCGCTGTACACAAGGCCTTCAGGAAGCTTGGGACCGTAGCAAATACGGTCTACAATGACCAGCCCAACCGAGGTTCAATTTTTTTGCAGCCATTAAAAATTGTGTAACTGCAGTCCCTTAAGTCGCGGTCAAACTTGAAGTTTTCATTATTTTGGAGTGTTCCTTCATGGAAAGTAAAGGTTGATTCTTTTTTTTAATCCATTCTCAATAGTCTCAAAAATTTGCCTTGAAATTTCAAGTTATACAAGCATATCTAAGGCTCGCGACGAACCTCCAAATATTGCAATTTTATGCAATTTTTGATATGCTTAAAACTTTTGTATAACATTTCTGAGATGTGAAGATGTTATAAATGCAATATTCTGTGATAAATGAACAAGCATATAAAAGATTAAATAAATTCACTTTTTGTCTTTTGACACTTTTTTGACTTATTTTTGTCGGAAACTGTTATATAAGGCATAAGTAAGGCATAATAGGAATACATTAGTTTTATTAATGAAATTTTTTTCAATTATTATTTTTAATTTTTTGTTTCAGGCGCCTGTGAAGCAAGCGGAACAGTGTGAATTGCTTGGTTTATCTACCCCCAGTGGGTTATTACTATGTGGACCACCTGGTTGTGGGAAAACCTTAATGGCAAAGGCAATAGCTAATGAGGCAGAAATAAATTTTATTTCTGTTAAAGGACCTGAACTGTTAAATATGGTAACATTCAAATCATTTACTATATATTTTTTATATCTTTATAAGTAAAAAAAGAGTTTAGGCTTTTTTTTACCAGATTCACCGGTTAAGAGAATCAAGCCACTTAATTTGCATAGCTGCCAATTGACCTCGGAAATTATAATGTTTTTTTCGAAGTTCAGGCTTTGCAAAGGTATAGGGAAAAAATTAAGCAATTTTTTTTAGTAGGCTTACAAAATAGTATGGAAACTTATGTAACTTCATTTAAAACAAGCTTAGGGATGTTTGTATAGATATAAGGGTCAGAATGCATCAAGTGTACCCACCTAAAATTATTTTTTTTTGTGTTGTGTAAATTTGGGTGAATTATACCATGCTTAAGTTACAATATAGCAGCTCGCGGCGAGAAAGCCGGACACAAGAATCCTCTTTTAAGTCCAATAGCAATCTTATACCCACTTTCTACCCTAGGTGATTTTCAAGGAAAAAATCAAGCTTTTTTTAAAAATATTTTCAAACAAATTTAACGGGGCCGCATTCGGAGAAAAATTCAAAAATATGATAAGGGAAAAATGAGCATGAAATAATTTTTTTGTTCAAAAATTATTATTTTCATCGTAAAGCTTATTTAAAAACGTTCAGAAAACAATCTTATAAGAGGTAAATTAATCAACTTCAGCAGAAGTTATGATTAATTGAATAACGGTGAGCGAATTGAAATGTCGAAAATTCGAGCCCCTTTATGACAACCCGTCTTTCTGGAGGTCCATCATTTGGGGAATTGAAAGAGGTCCACTAGGACTACAACTTCGAGGAGTTTCGAAAAAATAGAAGACAACAAATTTTTAGGCCTGGATGTGAGAGGATGTGAGATCAGTTGTGCACCTGGGAGTGCAGTTGACTGGTCACATGGAAATGCTCCAGGGAGTACAGCTGGTTGTAAATTTGGCTGCGAACCTCGGAGTGTAGCTGGTAGGCCACCTGGATATGCTCCTGGGAGTATAACTGGTTTAGCCCCGGGTAATGCTCCTGAATGTACAGCTAGTCATACAGTTGGCTGTGTACCTGGAAGTCCAGCCAGTTGGTCACCTGGAAATGCTCCTGGGAATACAGCTCATTGTACAGTTGACTGTGCACGTGGGAGTGCAGCTGGAATTCTAGTTGGTTGTACAGTTGGCTCTGTACCTGGAAGTGCACCTGAGATTCCTGCTGGTTGAGCACCAGGAACTGCTCCTGAAGGTATAAGTAGTTGTACAGTTGGCTGTGCATCTGAGATTCCAGCTGGTGGGTCACCTGGAAATGGTCCTGGAAGTACAGCTGATTGTACAGTTGATTTTGCACCTTGGAGTGCATCTCAAGTTCCAGCTGGTGAGTCACCTGGGAATGTTCCTGGAAGTACAGCTGGTTCTACAGTTGACTGTGCACCTAGGATTCCAGTTGATTGGTCACCTGGAGGTACAGCTGAAAGGATATCTAGTTGATTCATGACAGATTCTGTTTGTTCCCTTTCTCCAATGGAAAATCCAAAGAAAGGCTCAGACGATTCTGAAAGAGAATCTAGTGTTTAAATGGACGCCACCAGGTTTTGTTGATCACTCCTGGAAGTGGTTGGTTCCAAATCGATGAATCGGTCCTTCGGGACTCTTTATTTGGAGTTCGTGAAATCATTTGAGATGTGAGCTAGTCGGTGTGGTGATTCGTGATATTATCCAATATCAGACTTTCTTCCAAAGTGCCCCACGTTGGGCGCCAGAAGTTGTCAACTAATTTATTTAAAATTAAATGAATGTAGTTATTCACTGGCAATATTTTAATGGAAATTAATGTCGAAGTTGTGTTCCATGGTAACCTCGAGAAGTGGTGGTCGATTACTTGTAGCAATATTGGCAGAAAAATTAAGGGAGAAAATAAATTCCGTTCCTACGAGAGGAACGGGAGAGAGAGAGAGAGAGAGAGAGAGAGAGAGAGAGAGTTGGGAAAAATTAGAAAAAGAAACTCCATACCTAAAAGAGGAACGAGAGAGAATAGAGGAAAACAGTACAAAAAAGAAACTCCGTTCCTACGAGAGGAACAAGAGAGAGAGTAGGGAGAAAATAGTACAGAAAGGAACTCTTTCCTACTAGAGGATCGATAGAGAGTAGGGGAAAGTAGTACAGAAAGGAACTCAGTTCCTACTCGAAGAACGAGATAGGAAAGATGAAGAAAATAAAAATCAGATAGTAAACCGAATTTGGAAAAGTCCTCCTCGAGAACTTACGACTCACTGGGTGTAAATAAACTGATAGACGAGTCTTCGCTGATAGTCGTTTCACAACCGATTAATAATTTAAAAAATTATAACGAATAAGTGTGGTTTTATTTGGATGAACAATGTTTAACCAGAATATCGCGTACACAGAATAGTTACGATTCTGTAAAAATCTTATCAAGAACAGACGTGCCTTATAGGTTGTCGAGTTGACAATAACTGTCAGAAACTGAGCTCTCTTTTGCTTTTACACTCCTTTTATAAGGACGTGTAAAAATGAAGAACTAACTCTTATTGGTCATAACCATGAGCTTAGTTCACACACTTAGAAATCCGAACTTATTTGAATTCAAAAATAACAATAACATTACATTTGTAACCTAAAATTATAGGAACTTAAGAACTTCAAAATGATCTAAAACTACAATAATAATTAATATGATAGGAGTTGTTGCTTTTGAAAGTATAACAGAAAATTTAAAAAGTGATAACTTCTTGTGTAAGAAAATCATAACGTTTGCAACATTATATAATATTAAGAATGAAAGTGTTGGCTGTCATATTTTTAAAAATAACAAAGAACTAACTAAATTTTAGGTCAGAGAAATGTTTCAGCCAAAAATCAGATAATATTTCGATGCCTCCATTCAATATGAATCTATTTGCTGACAGCGCCCTATATGCAAGTATATTGGTGGCTTCAAATAAGACTATGCCATGATTTGATTCTAATATTAAAAAGACGTAGACTTACATTTTTCATTTTTTGTTTCAATAGTCTGTTCTATCAGAATATAATATTAACTCAAAATCGCCAAAACTCCAAATAGACTCACAATCGGCACATATTAAATACGGCTGCGAAGTACTGTGGACGTATTCACTATGGGTGTATTTATTTGTGCTCATTTCATGAGCATTTTGCTTCCTTATAAGTATAAAATAAATTTGCTTCCTCATAGAGGGAGATTTTCCCTAACAAAAGAAAAAATCTATACTCTCAATATTTTTCAAGCTTATGTTTCTGTCTTTCCGAAAATTTGATTTTCAGAAAATCAGAGGGCCCATCAAAATGTTAATTGATGTGTTCTGTTACAATGAACAACTTTTCAACCTACGGTGGTTTTATATTTCAAATTAAATCCTCTTTGAAACAATATAACTTTTCTTAAAACTTTCTGAAAAGCTACTGATTAATCAATAATGGTCTTCAAAAGTTCGCCAATAGATCAATCCACGCATCTCGAAGACGCGACCAAATATATGATATACATTATAGTTGTATTCCCAATACTAAAAAAGTTTTCCTAATGTCAACAAGATAAACAGTACACTGAAAGAAATAATTCGACGATACACGCATAATTCTGGTTATACCAACCATAATGTATTGCTCGCTCAGCTACAGCGATACGGTTTGCGTATTTTACCCATACTATAATTGCTGAAGCAATATTACTGCTTGAGTCATTTGTTTCAATAGATATTTCTAAACATAAGATTGCTGTAGTAGAACGAATTTGTACGGCTGCGTCAGACAGAATTTGGTTGGGCTAAATCAACCATACGCAGGACTGTCTGAGCTGCTCCTCCCGTTGAGGAGATCTAAGCATACCGTTCGGATGGTCTAATATTATGCATGTCTGATATACAATGCTAATGAGGGTTATACATCCTCCATACTGCAGTGCACTTAAAAATGATTTAAAAATTAGATTTTTTGGTACTTTTGTTATTAATTAAAATATAAAACTATAATTTCGTTGGAAAGTATTTTTCATAGATATAATATTAATTTTTAAATAATAATATAACATATAGATTGAAAGAAATTCACTTTTGGGTTAAAAAAATGAATTTATTTTAATTCATTAATTATATTATATATCTGTGAAAAATAGTTTCCAATGAAATTATAGTCTCATAATATTAATAATAACGAAAGTACCTAAAAATCCTGACGTGTTGCATACACAAAATTCAAATATTATTCTTAAGATACAAAAATAAAAGGCAAATATATTTTAAACACAAAATTTATTTATTAATTGTTTATAGAATAACACAAGCATGGAAGTGGAAACTAGTATTTTTCAAAAGTTTTTAAAAATACCCATTACATGTACAATGAAATAAATCTTAAAATTAACGTTGGAAGAAACGCATCATTTATACAATAGAATTTTTCACAATTCTCTTCTAATCTGAATTACTGAAAAGAAACCACTTATTTGCACCTTAGTATGAATTTCTATACTGACTAATAATTAGTTGAAATGTTCAGTAAAGCAAATTAGTGGCTAACTTTTCACTAATCTAGACTTATAGAGATCAAAGCCTTCGTTGCTCATATTCTTTTAAAGAATACTCTTTAAGTAAGATTCTTTGAAGAATCTCTTTCAATGATTTAAGAAGAAATCTGTATCCAACTTGTACATTTTCAAGTTCATCATCATCCAGAAATCGTTGTCACATTCTCAATTTTTAAATTTTCATAAATTTTTCGATGGAGTTTGGAAGAGAACGATGAAAATCAAAAGAATCTGGAAAGAAAATTGAAAAATCTGGATTAGATAAAAAACGTTGTAATTTTTTAAAAAAATCGTGAATTTCTTTTTGAATAAACGTACAAATTTAAATACTCGTCATCTTATGAAACATTTTTTTCCTAAATCAAAAAAATACGTGTCGCCTAATTTCCTCTAAAAACACAACATTTTTTCTCACTCAAAGATTCTGCTACTGAAAGTGTGAAACCTGCCTGATTTGAAATGCATTCGGTCAGGGGAATAAAATTGTTTTTAATGATAGTTAAGGGGAAAGTCCGTGAAGCCTTAAAATGAAAGTCAATATTTATATTGACAAAAGGTAATTCGATTCAAAAGGTACAAAATATATCCTTACATTTGGTAACGTTTCTGAAGGCTTAAGAGCAAGAGTGTCATTTTATTTTTCAAGTAGGGAGGACTTCCACTTTTGCCACTTGTTAGTGAAGATGGCTATAGGCCCAGCCTTATTCATAAATAACTCTTGACTTAATTTTGGAGTGAGACATTCAAAAGCCTCTTCAATCACTTCACTCGCTATAAAATATTACGAAAATAATAATCTACAGTCTACACTATCTGTTTACGTTTTGCTTCAAACTTTACTAAACGTGGGGTTATGTTTGAAAATTGCATGCAATAAAACATATTTTTGACACATAATTAATAACACTTACCATCAAACTTGAGTATAAATTTCGCCAGATTCCATTCTTGTAATTTATTTTGCACGAAGTCATCCATAATTAGAATTAAAATGCACAAAACTAATAAAAATCAGAAACCTGAAGACAGAGCGACTCAAGCCGAATCAACGCGCACCTCACCGGTTGACAATAAAAAAAACACGGTACAGTACATCGATTGGCATGATCCTGATCGATTGGTATGGCTGAATCAAGCAACCAGCCGGACACCTAATGCAACACTTTAAAGCAGTGCTGGTTCAAATAGATAGTTGATAAAATTAGATGTTCAATACGGCCGTGAGACCGAGGCATAGAATGCTTGTACCTGCATTGTAATATTTAGATATATTAATCATATTGGTTATTCGAAACTTTTCTCAACTATCGTTTTAATCAAACAAACTTTTCTTGCCATATTAGGCTTGATGATTTTCTTATTCGTAGGTGATAATGCTCAAATTCGTATGGCTGAGACAGCACAATTTTCTTTCTAATTTAGTTAGAAATTTTCAAGCAAACTCGGATTGCTACTAACCTTAAACTATTTCTTTCAGTGTATATTTGCTAAATTTATAAAACGGTATTGCTAGATCATAAGAGGTCATAGAAGGTTCGTCAATAGGCCATTCGACGTGTCTCGAAGACGCAAACAAACACTTCAGAGACAGTACTGTAGTACTCCTAATATGAACAAAGTTTTTCTCATATAAATAGAATACACCATTTTTTTGAAACTTCATAAATCGGTACTGGTGGGTCATGAAAGGTTTATCAATAGGTCAATCGATGCGTCTTAAGGACGCGAACAAAAACTCTACATGTAATATTGTCGTGTTTTAAAAATCAAAAAAGTTTTTATCATATAAACAGAATAAACCATTTTTTGGAAACTTCATAAATCTGTACTGGTGGGTTATGAAAAGTTCATCAATAGGTCAATCGATGCTTCTCAAGGACGCGAACAAATACTTTACATGTTATATTGTCGTCTTTTGAATATCGAAAAAAATTTTCTCATATAAACAGAATAAACCATTTTTTGAAACTTCATAAATCGGTATTTGTAGTTCATAAAAGTTTCAACAATAGGTCAATCGATGCGTTTCAGAGACGCGAACAAATAAGCTAGATGTCGTGTTGTTGTATTTTGAATATCAAAAAAGTTTTTCTTATACAGGCTCTCCCAGACTCAAGTGTCCGGACTTATATGGCTGTATGAAAATAAAAAAAATAAATCTAAAATTCCTTTTCCAAAAATCAGTTGAAGTTTTAGTTTTTGAGTTATAAAGTAATTGAGCTGGACCAATCAGGAGCATCGTATAAACAGTCGTGTATGCGTGACCGGCAGTCCAACGTAGTGTAGTGACCGCTGTTCTCCCGTCGCTAACCCCACCTCGGCGCTCGCTTCAATAACACTACGTTGGACTGCCGCTCACGCATACATATCACGCATTTATTTTTTTTATTTTTATGCAACTATATAAGTCCGGACACTTGAATCTGGGACACCCTGTATAAACAAGGTAAAATTTTTCTTTTTAAATCTCTAAACACAAGATAAAACTGTTTCTAAATGGTCGATCTAGCTCAAAATCATATCAGACCTGGATATCAATCCGAGCTACACTTCATTCAAATTTCATCATCATAGCTCTTTTACTTTTCGAGATATGGTGAACAGAAAAAAGTTACACACACGCACGGACATTTTTTTAAAAGTTTATTTTTGAGCTCCTGGGGTCGAATTATATCAAAATATGTCAAAAAAGTATATTTGAAAATTTAGGTCATTACAAACCTCCCTATATGAGGAAGAAATATACATAATTTGCCAAAAAATCCACCAAGCCTAAATAGTGGGTTGATTGGCAACTAAGCAACAATATACAATTAGTCTTTGATCCAGGGAGGTGGGGAGAAAGGAAATGGATCTCCTCCCCCCACATACATGTTAATTAAACATTCCATCCATCCACTAGGCACACTTAAAGATAACTCAACCCACTATATAGGCTTGGAGGAATAAGTGCCGAGCGCAAAGTACTGCGGGTATAGAGAGAAGTAGGTTTACACACTCGGTTAATGCGTTGAACGTAGTGAGGGGCCATCCATATACCACGTGGACAATTTTTACCACTTTTTGCCCCCCCCCCTCGTGGGGAGCCGTGAATTTTGACCCCCCCCCCCCTATTTTATGAAAATATATATATTATTGGCTTCTCTCTCGGCCCCTTGGACCCCGTTATCAATGCATTGAGCCAAGCGAAATTATATAGGAAGGGCTTACACCGGGTCTCCTTTTATTCCTATTAAATTCCAGTCACCAAAATACACTAGGAAAAAATCGCCATGACCCAGGATTAAAAATTGGAAATACAACTAATTGTTAAATTTTTTATGTTTGATATTTAATTAAATTATCTTCATAATTATAATGAATTTAAAATCTAAAGTTTAAAATTTAAAATTTAAACTTTTCCGGGTTTAAATCGTGTGCGAAACTATGAATGTTGCCGACGTTTCGTGAACATTGCAGTTCACTTCTTCAGGGCCTGTTACTTGCATCTTCACGATGCCTGTGATTGGCCAGAGCACTCCATGGTGGGGACTGGTCGAACTTGATTGGCCAATCAAGTCTTTTTTAAAAAACCCGGGAGGACGGAAAGCCAAATCGGATTAGTATTATATCCATTGTCCCTATTGATGTTGTAACATTGGTCAATTTATGGTTGGCAGGAATCGAGTGGATAGATTTATTTAATTTAATTTGAATCAAGTGATTATCCCCAGCTGCAAACTCTTCCATATGGAATCCCACTTTTGCACCTTGAAATTTAAATCATCCAAAAGAGAAGTTATTTTTCTGTTTCTGTCTTTAATAGAGCTATCGCAAATTAAACACCTTTCATGAATATTCGTGAGTTCATGAAAGTGATAGTTTAAGTTGCTTTTAGTGGAGCCTGTTCAACAACTCAAGTCCAATGACACAGACTGGATTGAGCGTTGGGAGGACATTAAAAGTTGCCCTTACCACCCTATTTTAAAAAATCACCCTTAATGAAACCCTAGGAAGCAGGACAAGGTTATTATTTGCATCTGTATACGTAACGATGCTCTTTAAAATGCGCAAGTTTTGGAAGCGGAAGTAGTTGGCAGCTAAGAATTCCCTCGATATAAAATTTTCTTGAGACCTTAATTCCACAAATGCCAAGGATTCAATGTGATTTAACGCGACCCCATTAATGTCCATGATTCCCATCCATAAACTGGCCAATATTTTATTAAAAATTCGTTGAAGCGGTGGGTTCACTTAAGCGCGAACAGGAATTGCGTACGTTAGCCCGTTGAGTTTTCTTGACTAATTCTTTTATTTTTCTTCAGCGAATTCACGCGGTGACCTATAAACCTAATTCTCTAAGCTGTTTGCCCCCTTGAATAACCAGGAGCTTTCTTTTTAACTTTTAAATCGCTCTGTTCTCTTTCACTTTTATAAATTAAGCATCATTTTAATTCATCTAGGTGCAATGTTGAGATTAAAATTCAGCTTAATTTGCCTAGCTCTTAATTTTGATTTTTTTAAGTCAACGTGAGTTCAGGACTCGCGGAAATGTTAATTTACTTTTTAAAACCTAGTTAAATTTTGACTTTGTTGATCTCCTTATACCGATTTTATCAGGTTAAAATCAAACACTTAGGGCATCAGGCGGTCTAGTTTCCAGGACTTAGCCTGGTTAAGAAGTCCGCCATGATTGCCAAGCGTCAAATTTTGATGACAAATTGGGTAACTTTTAATCGCACACAACTCCAGAATGGAGCCCCATTTACTTACTTCTCGCCTTAGTGGAGTTTGGTCTTCAATTTCCGGGTCTGATGCCGGTTAATAGAAGACCGTCACTCCAGCAGGTTGTAAGTCAACGGACGCCAATATGAGGTTGCGTAAGTCCGAATTTAATTATTGTTGTAGGAAAAGAACTAACACGAGCAAATAAACTTATCACTTTCAATAAAAAAACTTAGTTTTAACCTCCTGGATATTACTCCCTAGGTAATTGTGTAGTACGGTAATCCTTTAGTAAGCGTCAAGTCGGCGCATTTCCCGCGAATCTGGGTAGGTCTTCCGAGAACTCCGTTCTCCAAGTCGGTAGAATCGCAAGTGTCGTTTCATTCGCGTCTCATCGATCGAGTGGTCCCCTGTATGCTCGGTCCCGCTTGTCTTCCTACTCTTGGGGGTCTGGTTGCGCGCGCGTTTATCGATTGCCCGCTTCCCTTACTGACATATCTCTTCATATGAATTTCGTGTTCCTGTCTCACAATTTTTTATCGCTGTCCCTTTTCTTCTTATCGCACACAGCTGATGGCGCGACTTTGTCGGTTTTCCCGCTAGTCAGCTGACATATATTTGTTTCCTTTTATCAGCTGGTGCGGTGACGAGTTGAACCGTCTCAATGTTATTAGGGTGTTTTAAAATTTCGATTGCTTCTCTATGTTTTCTTGGAAATTTATTGTACGTTTTTGCGATAACGGTTGTTTTGTCAAATAAAATGCTATGTCCTGTTTCGATATGATGCTCAGCTAGTGCTGGTTGCGTGAAATGTTTTAGCCTGACTTTACTCTCATGTTCCTTTATACGTTCTCTTACCGCCCTCCCGGTTTCTCCAATATAGACTTTGCCACAAGAACAAGGGATTTTATATACTCCCAGATCACTGAAAGGTGCCTTTTTATCTTTAGGATATATGAGCACGTCAGAGCAAAAGAAAGACTCCGCAGAGCCGTGAGGAAAACGAGACAAGTACCGTTAGAAAGAGAAACTCTTACGCGGAGTGCCTGAAGAGTAAGACAGCGCAACGATAATTGTCTCGCTTTTCCTCTCGACTCTGCGGAGTCTTCCTTTTACTCTGAGGTGCTCATATATTGTGGATTCCAAATTACTGATGATTTCTTCATTCGGGATTTTGGAGGGAGCTACTGCAAGATTATGTCCTTTAGATAAGGCTGAAATCATTTCATTGCTGAGATGATGGTTAGAGATGTTTTTTTCTGTGTTAGTTAATGGTGTGTGCCTTACTGGAAGTAATTTGTCAAATTTTATTTTTTGTTTTTGAGTACAAAAATCTTTAATCCGTTGAGATTGTTGAAATGATATGCGGTCCAATGTAGACCAAATGTCAAATCTGAGAGTTTTTGATAGGAAAAGGTGAAGTTTCAATAGTTTTTTGGAGGTAGTGTGTAAGGCAAATTTGGTATGTTATATTCTTTCTTTCAAGAGAAGCAAACTTGTTTTATGTAGAATTGATTTGGATTTAGATGTTCCCAAATGGTTCTTCAACTGTAAGAATTTTGGGACAATGTTATTGTCCCTACATTATATTGTCCCATTTAATGCTTTCACGATGATGCATTATAGTAAATTTAAAATTTTTATAATTTTATAATAATTTTATAGTAAATGTAAAAAGTTTAAAAAAAAAGTCTTGATTGGCCAATCAAGTTCGACCAGTCCCCACCATAGGGCGCTCTGGCCAATCACAGGCATCGTAAAGAATACATATATGTGACGTGCGCCGAAGAAAGGGGGCTTACTCTGAAAAGTGAGATTTTTCAGGGCGATCGGTCGAAGTCGACCGGTTAGACGCGACTTTTAGGAGAGAGGGAAGACTCACGAAATCTTCCCCTTCCCCTTCCACTTACCACTACATTCTCACGAGGAAAGAGATAGGTCATAGACGCCGCTCACGGACGGGTATAGCTGAGACGCGGAGATGTAGTGGTGAGTGGTGGGAGGTGTTTCACGGGATCTCGAACTCTCGAGCGAAAGCCTGATTTCTCGGGTACCTAACAACTCAATTATTAGCAAAAATAAAGCTCGAAATTTTTTTTCCATCGTTTAATTAAAAAGAGCAACTCAAACACTATCGAAAGGTGTCAAAACCTCGATTTCGATTTTTTTTTAGAGTAAGCCCCCTTTCTTCGGCGCACGTCACATATAAGAACAGCATAACCTGAAACTTCAGTTCCAGGTCAGCCCTGAAGAAGTGAACTGCAATGTTCACGAAACGTCGGCAACATTCATAGTTTCGCACACGATTGAACCCCAGAAAAGCTTTAATTTTAAATTTTAAACTTCAGATTTTTAATTTTTAATTTATTATAATCCATCATCGTGAAAGCATTAAATCTATCATTGAAGAACTCTACGGAGAGAGTTTTCTCACTAAAACTAACACTTTTATAAGCTGAGGTGCTTCTCTTGAAAGAAAGAATACAACATACCAAATTATACATACCGCATATTACATACCACATATCATTTGACCAATCCCAACGGATTAAAGATTTTTGCACTCAAAAACAAAAAATAAAATTTGACAAATTACTTCCAGTAAGGCACGCACCATTAATTAACACAGTAAAAAACATCTCTAACCATCCTCTCAGCAATTAAATGATTTCAGCCTTATCTAAAGGACATAATTTTGCAGTAGCTCCCTCCAAAATCCCGAAAGAAGAAATCATCAGTAATTTGGAATCCACAATATATACCCTTCCACCCGAAAAAGCAAATGACATTCGGCGTAGGACGGCCAACATCTTACGCCAAGCCCAACTTCCCTCCTCAAACTTAACAAAACAAGGAAAAACAGCAATTAAAGAACTCAATCAGAATAAAGACATCATAATATTACCCGCAGACAAAGGCAACGCAACTGTAATAATGAATAAAGAAGACTGTAACAACCAAATCATGGACCTTCTTACTGACAATACACACACACACACACACACTGATTAGCAGTTCGAACTCGAAAGTTCATTGCCTCACTACCCGATTCGGGTAGTGTTTCTAGGTGGATATTTACTACCAATGTGGGCCCACCACAATACACATAAAAAGTTAAAAAATACCCCACAAAAACAATAGTCAGCAAAACAAAAACCCTTCTGAAAGACTCAAAACTTGACAGCGAAACAATATCTAAATTAAAACCTACTAATCCTATCTCACCAAAACTTTACGGACTCCCAAAAATCCACAAAAACAACATCCCACTCAGACCGATCGTCAGCGCAATAAACTCACCAACTCACAACCTAGCACACTTTCTCGCCAAAAAACTGAATCCTTTCACAGGAAACTCTTATCACACACGTCCAAAACTCTTTTGACTTCATCAGAAAGATACAGCAAATTCACGTTCAACCCCAAGACATCCTAGTGAGTTTCGACGTAGTATCTCTTTTTACAAAAGTACCAATCTCTGATACAATCGATATTATTAAATCCTTTGAAAACTTCCCCTCCAATCTCACACCTTTAATAGAACACTGTCTCAATACCTACTTCTCATTCAATAACCAATTCTAGGAACGAACCTCAGGAGCAGCAATGGGATCTCCAATCTCACCTGTAATAGCCAAAAACTTTATGGAAAATCTTTAAAAAATCCAAGCTTAAACCGGAATTTTGTTGTCGTTACGTTGACGACACTTTTGTCATATGGAGACATGGACTAGATGAACTACACAAGTTCTTCAATTTCATCAATAAAATACACCCTAATATCCAGTTCACCATGGAAATTGAACAAAACGGAAAATTACCTTTCTTGGACGTACTAGTTTACAAAAGATCTGATAACACATTAGGACATGAAGTTTACAGAAAACCCACCCATACAAACAGATACCTACATGCCTCCTCCCATCATCACCCATCTCAAAAGCAATCGGTCATCAACTCCCTTGTGTACAGAGCTGTCTCGATAACAGATAAAGATAACTTACAAAAGGAACTACAAAATGTTACACAAATGCGAATACAAAACGATTACACAAACAAAAAAATTAATAAAGCAATAAGAAAATACACTCAAAAAAACAAGTCAACACAACCTAGTAAAGAAAGAGAGAGAAAAACGACCACCATCCTACCCTATTCAAGGTATCACAGAACAAATAGGGAGAATTCTCAACAAACACAACATCCAAACCATATTCAAACCCCCTGCGAAAATAGGACAACTTCTAAACAACCCTAAAGATAAAAAGGCACCTTTCAGTGATCCAACTGCTAAATTGGACAAAACAAAACAATGCAAATGTATTTTATTATTTGTTCTTTATTTCACAAGATTTTTTTTTGTATTTATTGTACAGAGAGTATATAAACAAATTTGTTTCAGATAAATAAAGATATTTCCTTTTTACCTATTTTTGTTGTTGCATAGTTTAAATGGACACCGACGTAAAGACTACTATTTTTTCTGACTCAGAGGGCCTCAAAACTTCGACATTTGGTGGAATCCACGAAAGTCATTTTTCACATAAAATCAATACCTTCTCATTATGATGAGAATATAATAATTCATCATTTTTTTGGCGATCAAAATTTGAATTTTCGATTTTTTCAAGAAAATTAAAAAAGTTGTCATGACATTCTTGTAGGGCTTTCAAAAAGTAAGGTTTTTCGTCTCTTGACTTTCTTCCATATTGTGCTTTGTTTCGTTTAAAATGTTAATTTTCGGTTTTTTGTGGGGATTTTGAAAATGCTGTAACTCTGACAATTTTCTTTCCATCGAAAAAAGTCGTAGGGATAAATTGTTCGAATTTTGTAGTACTACAGATAGCCGTACATCGCATTTCTGAATTTTGAAAAAAATTGTCTAAAAAATTTTGAAAATGCTCTTACTTTTTGAATTTTTATCCAAAATAGCTGGTTAACGAACTCGATCTTTCTTTTTGGCCCCTGAACCTGTGTGTCAAAGCACAATCCAAGCCAATTAGTCTTTAAAAGTTATCCGGTATACAGACGACGACGACAGACAGACACCGACGTAAAAACAATTTTTTCTGACTTAGGGGGCCTCAAAACGTCGACATTTGATGGAATCCACGAAAGTCATTTTTCACATAAAATCAATACCTTCTCATTATGATGAGAATGTAATAATTCATTATTTTTTGTGCGATCAAAATTTGAATTTTCGATTTTTTCAGGAAAATTCAAAAAGTTGTCATGACATTCTTGTAGAGCTTTCAAAAAGTAACGTTTTTCGTCTCTTGACTTTCTTCCATATTGTGCTTTGTTTCGCTTCAAATGTTAATTTTCGGTTTTTTGGAGGGATTTTGAAAATGCTGTAACTCTGACAATTTTCTTTCCATCGAAAAATGTCGTAGGGATAAATTGTTCGAATTTTTTAGTGCTACAGATAGCCGTACATCGCATTTCTGTATTTTGAAAAAAATTGTCTAAAAAATTTTGAAAATGCTCTTACTTTTTGAATTTTTATCCAAAATAGCTGGTTAACGAACTCGATCTTTCTTTTTGGCCCCTGAAACTGTGTGTCAAAGCACAATCCAAGCCGATTAGTCTTTAAAAGTTATCCGGTATACAGACGACGACGACGACGACAGACAGACACCGACGTAAAAACTATTTTTTCTGACTTAGGGGGCCTCAAAACGTCGACATTTGATGGAATCCACGAAAGTCATTTTTCACATAAAATCAATACCTTCTCATTATGGTGAGAATGTAATAATTCATTATTTTTTGTGCGATCAAAATTTGAATTTTCGATTTTTTCAGGAAAATTCAAAAAGTTGTCATGACATTCTTGTAAGGCTTTCAAAAAGTAACGTTTTTCGTCTCTTGACTTTCTTCCATATTGTGCTTTGTTTCGCTTCAAATGTTAATTTTCGGTTTTTTGGGGGGATTTTGAAAATGCTATAACTCTGACAATTTTCTTTTCATCGAAAAAAGTCGTAGGGATAACTTGTTCTAATTTTTTAGTAATACAGATAGCCGTACATCGCATTTCTGAATTTTGAAAAAAATTGTCTAACAAATTTTGAAAATACTCTTACTTTCTGAATTGTTATCCAAAATAGCTGGTTAACGAACTCGATCTTTCTTTTTGGCCCCTGAACCTGTGTGCCAAAGCACAATCCAAGCCGATTAGTCTTTCAAAAGTTATCCGATATACAGAGGACGACGACGACAACGACAGACAGACACCGACGTAAAAACTATTTTTCCTGACTTAGGGGGCCTCAAAACGTCGACATTTGATGGAATCCACGAAAGACATTTTTGACATAAAATCAATACCTTCTCATTATGATGAAAATGTAAAAAAAATCGGCAAGATCGAGGTATCAAAATTGAAATTTCAGTAAATTTTAAATTTGGTATTTCTTAGAATTTTTACATTCTCATCACAGAAGGTATTAGATTTGTGTAAAATCTGACCCCCCCCCCCCCCCTCTCCAGTTTTTGTCAAAAGTCCACGTTAATGTCCACCTTTTGAGCCCGAAAAACAGGTTTTTACGAATTTGTCTGTCTGTATGTCTGTTTGCATGTATGTATGTCAGTCTGTGAGCATGATAACTTTTGAAAAAATTTATCTATTAGATTCGACTTTGGTACACTTTTTTAGTGTCAGAAACTGAAGGTCAAGTTCGTGAGCTAGCTATTTTGAATAAAAATTCAAAAAGTTAGAGAATTTTGCAAATTTTTGAGACCATTTTTTTCAAGATTTAATAATTTGATGTGCGGTTATTGATAGTACTCGGAAAGTCAAACAA
Organism: Andricus curvator; assembly: GCA_932195095.1. NCBI lineage: Eukaryota > Metazoa > Arthropoda > Insecta > Hymenoptera > Cynipidae > Andricus > Andricus curvator. Next base: position 33,401 of record CAKNYM010046310.1, read on the forward strand.
TTTATCTTGACGACCTTTTCCGATAAAAAGAAATATATCATAGCACACAAAATAATGAAAAATAAAAAATTTCATTTTCCGGTCAAACTATGCAAGATAGGGAAAAATATAAAGAGACAAAAATTATGCACCCAAAAAAGATCTAAAAATTTCTCATAAATTACTTTTTTATAGGACGCGTAGTTTTTGTTTTATTATTAAAAAAACGTCAAAAATTTTAAAAATTTAATTTTTTTGATAAACCACACCAGCTAAGAAAAAAATAAAGAAACAAAATTTGTTCACAGAAAGAAGAGCTACAAATTCGTTATTGTTCGTTTTTGATAGGATAGGTAGTTTTTATTTTGATCGTGAAGAATAACATTAAAAATAACAAAATTCAATTTTTCGAGAAACGACGCAAGGTACGAAAAAAAAAAATTGTTAGATAAACGTTGCTAACCTAAAGAAGAGCTAGAAATTTGATATTTATCATTTTTTTATGTAACGCGTAGTTTTTGTTTCATTCATAAAAACATTAAAAATAAAAAATAAAAATTTTTTACAAAGGACACAAGCTACGAAAAAAGATAAATGGACAAAGATTGTGCACGTAAAAAAGAGCTACAAATTTTTTATTAATCACTTTTTAATAGGATGCGTAGTTTTTATTTTAATCGTAAAAAATAACAATAAATTTTTTTTAATTGTGCAAAACGACACAAGGTAAAAAAAAAATTAATAGACGAAGTTGTTCTACCAAAAAATACCTACAAATTTTATTTCAATTACTTGTCAATAGTATCCGTAGTTTTTGTTTTATTCGTAAAAAAAACGTTAAAAATTAAAAAATTAAATTATTGGAAAAATGACAGAAGGTGCAATAAAATGTTAATTAACAAAATTGTTTTTATAGGCTGCGCAATTTTTTTAATTATAAAGACAAGACGATAAAAATACATTTATTTCAATATCAATGCATATTATGAGTTGTAATAATATAAATTTATTGAAATGATACATTTTTTAGGGTAACTAAGAATAAAAATTAATACAACATAAAGTACAAATATTAAAGCAATAATGAAAAATAAAATTTGTACTTTATTTTGCAATATCTGAATAAGCAGTCAGAACGAGGTACAGAAATGAATATAATATACGTTTGATATAATAGAGTTGAACTTAATGTAGAAAAGTCCGCACTTTGGACCAAATCGAGTGCAAAGCACGAGATACGTGATGAGAATGTGTTCGTTAAAGCCGAATGTCGATGTTTTTGAGCTTTAATTTTAAATACTCTGTGCACAAATCTGGAGGAAGTACAAAGACCGAGCACGCGGCGTGAGGTAAATACATTATAGAGCGCGAAGTGCGAGATGAATATATTATTGAGCGCGAAGCGCGTGATCCAACAGGTGCGCGCCTAAACTTGCTGGCAGATTTTTTCTCCTGTATTTCTATACTAAAAAGGTTCACGCATGCGCAAAAAAAATGTTTAACAACAATTTATAAAGATAATTTAAATTAATATAAAAATCAGAGTTTAAAATATTCGCTGTATTTTTACTTTCGATTCATTTACGAAACATTCACGAATTTACAAAGGTGTTCAGAATTTTTGTCCGTAAAAATGGGTGAATTAAATAGGAATTATCTCTTAGAAAATAATTCATTAAAATCCGCAAAAAATTGGAAAGACTTTTTTGACCTTCAGATATGTCAAAATATTAAAACTTAAGAAAATTTAAAAACTCAGCAAAACATAAATTTTTAACATTTTTTTCAGTGCATGGCTATCGATTCCTAATTAATTATTTACTTTTTGAGGATCCCAATATGATAATTTTTCGCGTTGTAGTGATTTCGAATCTCAGAATTTGTTTTTTTCGACCCACCCTATTATGCATTCCCTATGGGAAAAACTTTTTAGAGATGCATTGATGCCTGTAACATTTTTTAGGTATTTTTGAATGAAATTTGATATTTAGCCGGTTAAACTGCGTTGTTTTAAAGCAACATTATCACTCCTAACTTTTCTTATAAATCTGAAAATCCTCATATAATTTTTTTTTAAATTGACAAGGTTTCAAACATTGAAATACATTTTTTCTATGTCCCAAACATCTTTTGAAAGCTTGTTTATTTAGTTGTAAAATTTAAAACTGATTTTTTTAAACACTATTTTCGTACTATTTACACACAGAATAAGATACATCAAAATTAATAAAATCTATTTCTGCCAAACGTCCGAAAGGATTTTGGCCCTAAAAGGGTATTAAGAGAGTTATTTTTAAAAATTTTACTTTTAGACAACTGTCATATGGTGATTGTGAATTCTCTTTTGTTAATGTTCATTCGGCTTTAACGAACACATTGTCATCACGTATCTCGTGCTTTGCACTCGATTTGGTCCAAAGTGCGAACTTTTCTATATTAAGTTCAACTCTATTATATCTAATGTATATTATATTTATTTCTGTACCTCGTTCTGACTGCTTATTCAGATATTGCAAAATAAAGTACAAATTTTATTTTTCATGATTGCTTTAATATTTGTACTTTATATTGTATTAATTGTTATTCTTAGTTACCCTAAAAAATGTATCATTTCAATAAATTTATATTATCACAACTCATAATATGCATTGATATTGAAACAAATATATTTTTATCATCTTGTTTTTATAATTAAAAAAAGTGCGCATCCTATAAAAACAATTTTGTTAATTAACATTTTATTGCACCTTGTGTCGTTTTTCCAATAACTTAATTTTTTTATTTTAAACGTTATTTGTTACGATTCAACTAATTAATTTTTTTTTACCTTGTGTCATTTTGCACAATTAAAAAAAATGTATTGTTATTTTTTACGTTTAAAATAAAAACTACGCATCCTATTAAAAAGTGATTAATAACAAAAATTTAGCTCTTTTTTATGTGCACAATCTTTGTCCATTTATCTTTTTTCGTAGCTTGTGTCGTTTGTAAACAATTTTTATTTTTTATTTTTAATGTTGTTTTTATGAATGAATATCAAATTTCTAGCTCTTCTTTAGGTTAGCAACTTTTATCTAACAATTTTTTTTTCGTACCTTTTGCGTCGTTTTTCCGAAAATTGAATTTTTTTTATTTTTAATGTTATTCTCCACGATCAAAATAAAAACTACCTATCCTATCAAAAACGATCAATAAAGAATTTGTAGCTCTTCTTTCTGTGAACAAATTTTGTTCCTTTATTTTTTTCTTAGCTTGTGTGGTTTATCCAAAAATTAAATTTTTTAAATTTTGGACTTCGTTTTTTATTAATAAAACAAAAACTACGCGTCCTATAAAAAAATGATTTATGAGACATTTGTAGATCTTTTTTGGGTGCATAATTTTTGTCTCTTTATATTTTTCCCTATCTTGCATAGTTTTACCCGAAAATGAAATTTTTTATTTTTCATTATTTTTTGTGCGATCAAAATTTGAATTTTCGATTTTTCAATAAAATTTGAAAAGTTGTTATGATAATCTTGCATGGCTTTCAAAAGTCAACGTTTTCCTATTTCTGTTTTTTTTTTCGTATCGTGCGTTGTTCTGCTTAAAATTTGCATTCTCCTTTGATTTTTTGAATTTTGAAAATGCTATAACTCTGATAATTTTCTTTTTATCGGAAAAAGTCGTCAAGGTAAATTGTTTGACTTTCCGAGTCTCAAAAATTTTCAAAAGGCTCTAACTTTTTGAATTTTTATTCAAAATAGCTGGCTCACGAACTTGACCTTCAGTTTCCGACACTAAAGGAGTGTACGAAGGTCGAATCTAATAGATAAATTTTTTCAAAAGTTATCGTGCTCACAGACTGACATACATACATACAAACAGACATACAGACAGAGAAATTCGTAAAAACCTGTTTTTCGGGTTCGAAAGGTGGACATTAACGTGGACATTTGACAAAAACTGGAGGGGGGGAGGTCAGATTATACACAAATCTAATACCTTCTCTGATGAGAATGTAAAAATTATAAGAAATACCTAATTAAAAATTTTGAAAATGTACTGAAATTCCAATTTTGATACCTCGGTCTTGCCGATTTTTTTTTTGGTTTATTTTTGTGCTAAAAATCCCACACATGCGCATGAAAAATTGTAACCCATAAATTATAAAGATAATTTTATTAAATATCAAACATAAAAAATGTAATCATTTTTTGTATTTCCGATTTTTAATCCTGGGGTAAGAGACCCAGTGTAAACCGTTCCTATAGAATTTCGCTTGGCACAATTCGTTGATAACGGGGTCCAAGGGGCCGAGAGAGAGGCAAATAATATATATTTTTCATAAAATATGGGGGGGGGGGGGTGTCAAAATTCCACGGCTGTCCACGGGGTGGAATGTTTAATTAGCATGTGTGTGGGGGGAGGAGATCCATTTCCTTTCTCCCCACCTCCCTGGATCAAACACTAATTGTATATTGTTGTTTAGTTGCCAATCAACCCACTATTTAGGCTTGCTGGATTTTTTGGCAAATTATGGATATCTTTACATTAGGAATTGTCGAATTATCTTCTATTCCCAATTTACCCATACTACACAGCTCTTAATACATCTTCTTATGCACACACTCACAGTATACTGCCCATGGTACACATTTTTATACCCAGAGTGCATAAATCTTATTACGCGCTTCGCGCTTAGACCGCGTTCTACTCCTTAACCCAGGGTGTAAAGACTTCCTTTTGTACTCTCTAAATATGAATCAGTGAAAAATTCACTGATTGAAATAGTATTTGGACATTTCACTGATTAATCAGTGATTCCGGACTTTTCACTAATCAATTCAGTAACACCAGAGTAAATCATGCGAGACATAACCTCTAAGTTTTAAAGTAAAGCGTTGTTATTCTTTTACTTAAGTAGCAAAGATAATTTGCTTCAGAAATAAATTTTGGAATTTTCGGACTGTAAGTGTGCTCAATTTACTGCGGGAAAAATATACTCTAACTCGTATAAAAAGTACTTACTTGACGGGTGTGTACATGGCAGTCGAATCTTGAAAGTAAAGAAATATGTGAGGTTTTTTGTCATTTAGAAGCATCAAATCTTTTCACATTTTTTAATATTTGATCACATTTATGGGTTTTAAGTTTTTACTATGATTATTTCATTGAATCTACTAAAATCTTATTTTATTATGACTGCTAAATTGACGTGGTGCAGTGCTGCCATCTTTCAAAAGTGAAACTTTCACTGAATGAATAAGTAACTTTTCACTGGTTGTCAGTGACCGGATTCTAGCCATTTGAATCAATGAGATTTCACTGAAAATCAGTGACTCTTCAGTGATTCAGATTTAGAGAGTACCTACTATACACAACTCTTTATACCCCGCAACTAGCCCCAACGCTTTAGAGAAGCTAAGGCCGACTAGCCAAGATAGACGGAGGTGGTGAGGGGGAAAGGGAATCCCCATTTGGAACGTTCTGGGTTTTATGTCACACCTACCCTGAAAGGGAAATGGCTTAATGGTATACTACTAATACTACACCCTATGTATTTCTCAAACGTGAAAATGGAAAAGGGAGTAGAGTGGAGGAAGGGGATTCCTTGCTGGAGAGTTTAGAGCGCTGTGACGTAATAATGGTAAAGTTTCAGGCAGAGAAAAAGATATTAAAACGATTTTTAATATTTGTATGTAAATGAATGTTTTCTATTCAATATTTTTTAATGAAAATATTCAATGTTTATTTCTGACTAAAATAACTTTATAAAAATAATTATCTAAAATAGAAGAAGGGTAAAGTAATAAGGGGGTAGATTTTTGTTTTTAATCTTATGAATATTAATTTATTCCATTCTTTTGAATCTAAAATAATATCAAAATAGAGCTAAAATAAAGAACTAAAGATTATACAGCATGTGATTGATGAATCGGAATACGACTTATCCGAGGATTCGTCAGAACTCTCCCAGATTTGATATTGTCACGTCCCGAGCAAAGGCGAGGGTAGGTTGGTAATAGAGTAGGTAAGGGAGGTTACAAGGGCTGATTAAGTCAGGTTGGTAAAGCCTGACTATATATTTTATTGTGGGGTTCGTTTCCACTTTATCAATCCAGGGGGATTGCGTTAATTAAAAACGACAGTAATTTAGATGATAATTATTTATTATAATAGGAGAGTAGAAAGAAATTATAGTACAATTAATAAGTAAAAACTTACGATACCTTCCAGTCCGAAAGGGCAAGAGAAGATTTGTTTGTCGATTGTATCACCGATACGTCGTAGAATATCGACGGAATTCTACTGGGTGTTTTTAATTGATCTTCACGAAAACTCCGAAGTCAATCTGTACGACGACCGAAAGCCGAAGGGACTTTATTTTCAAAGTTGAATTTCACGTAACTATTTCGCGGTGATGTAGAAGCACGCGACTTACTCAAGGCGGTTCTTCGTTTAGGAATATTTCACGGTGAGGTAAAAGCACGCTACTTAGTCAAGGCGATTCGTAAATTGATGTGGACGGTACAACTGTTCAAACGATAAAGACAACCACCAGGGGTGAGTCTGGGGTTTACATAGGAAAAGACTTCTTCAAAAGTCACGTACGAGTCGAAAAAGTTCACATGGCACGTACGAGTCGAAAAAGTTCACATGGCACGTACGAGTTGAAAAAGTTTACATGGCACGCATGAATCGAGAAATGCTCGATAGTCACGTACTTGTTTTGCGTTCATATTAGGTTTTATACTTCATTTTTATTAATCGAACTTATCTCTTTTTCAGTCATATTGATTTGGGTATTGATTGTCGATGGATGATAGGTTCTGTTACTCTTATCTTGACCCTTCATAACCAGTTTCTTAATTCTAAGTAATAGTTGTAAACACATGTAATATATGTGTTTGCAACTATTTTGTTACATTGTTTATTTGTGTAATTATTTGGTTACAATTATTTATCTTTAGGTCGATGAATTTCTTATAAGGTTCCTATCCATTACCGTGCGTTATTAAACTATCGGTATCTTCCGAGTCTGTACCCTCCCATGGTATTGCACCGCTCATTACCTTGAGGTCTCTACTTTATCATCAGCGGTGCGCTTACCATGGTTAGGCACACAATCGGATGAGTTTATTATGCGCTTGATTAAATATATATATGTGGAAACTGTCTCTTGGCTTTCCTCAAAGTAAGGCGGGTTGCGTCTAAGTAGGTGTTACGTAACATTTAAAAAATCGGGACGTAACAGTCCTCCCTTCTTAAAATCATCATCGTCCTCGATGAACGTTTCTTGAGGGAAAACAAACGACAATTTCTCATTTTTTGGTGTGCGATTCCTATGGCTAGATTATTTAATTTTGATTGTACTATTTTCCATATAAGAAATGTATCGATGAATCTAATCCAATTTAATATATATTACGGTTAGTATCGAGTACATTGGTATCAGCAATGCTTGATTTTTTATTTGAATATTAAAAGTTGAACTGCCAATGTTCTTGCTCCATGCGTTGTAAAGTTAATTTATACTCTAATCTTTGAAATTACTACATTAATTTATAATGATGTATTCAACATTATTTTTGTATTCCAAATCTAAAAACCCTGTGTATTATATATTATATTTTATTCAGATAATTTTATTAAAGTACTAGTGTTAATTTTCAATAAAAATTAATGAAACGTGATATATAATTGATAGAATATATATAATATACAAAGGCGTTAAATCCAAAATATTCATTTGAGGCAGATAACTAGGAAAACTAACCTCTACGTTTTTATTGTTGCGTTAAATACTAACATTTTACAACAACTCTGTAAAACCTGGTAAGTCGATTGCACACATGCTTCAGGCGGTATTTTCTTCGACTTGGATCTAATTCTATGTTGATGTTGTTCCGATTTGTATGAAATAAATGACATATTTACAATATATAGACGCCATATTGTAGGTGTGTGATTTCTGCTTTGCAGTCATGTTACATCTCTCGTGCGGACGGCCATAATGAATTGCGACGTCAGCGTATGCAGTTGTGGTTCCGTTCGTCTTATCCGTTCCTCAATTGCCATTTTGTCGAAGCATTGTTATCTAATACAATAGAAAGCGTATCAATACTCTAGTTAAATTACTAGTTATGGGTATTAATTATAGTGATTCTGATGTCACCTCGCATGAAAACAGCATTTTGTAAAACAGCGTTATTTCTTTTCTTAACCTACCTAATGAAATTTCTCAACAAGTAAAATAATTTCTATTATTAGTTTTTGATCTCTTGATTGCTTGGGCAAAATTACTCACTTGCGCCTTTTCTTACCAAGAGGACGCAAGATAGAATTTTTGTTTTCTTATGTCTTATCGAAATATGGTGGTTAAAACTCTTGATTATGTTTGTGTTAGAGGAATAATCATGTTGAGTATGTAATAGTAATTTTATAATAATTTATAATATATATATATATATATATATATATATAATTTAAAAAAAAAAGTTAAACAACCACCGCAGGGTCCCACTAAAAGCAACTGCCATCCAAAAAATGTCAATAGCCCCCAGTAGCACCCCGGTAAATCACACCCACGGCCACGTCTCACAACCGTGAGATGGGTGGTCATAGGCAACGACGAAATCACAGCGACAGGCCGACGAAACTCTCGTGTGTCTTGAGGATACGAAGCGACCCAAGGATGACAGCTTTCTGCATCCATCTCGCAAGTGCCTTGGCATATTTTGGGCACACGGGTATGGCTTTAAGGTTACGAACCAGTGATAGTTTCGCACCTCCGAGAGCACCTATCACAAGGACAATTACTTGTACTGAATATTTTGGGTACAGTCGTTGTAGCTCTCTTTTAAGGTCTTGATACCTCTCCTCTTTTTCTTTCTCCTTTGCAGTGATGTTGTATTCGACGGAGCCGAGAATTCGATCACGAATATAGTTCGTTTCTCGAAGTCTTGGAGAACAATGTCAGGCCTCGAGTGCGCAACGTAGACTGCTGCCCGAAAATCGTAGTTCCAGAAAATTTGGCACTTCTCGTTTCAGACAATCGACTCTATCTCCCTTGGAGCGTTCGGCAGGGCAGGGTCGCGGCCAACACCGTAAGAGCGACAAAGGTGGTAATAAAGCACTCTTAGGGCCGCATTATGTCTGTAGATATACGTCGTTCCCGCGTGGGTCGGACACCCTGATAGTATGTGTTCTAGGTACTCAGCGTGTGCATGACTCGCACTGCACCTATCACTGGGAACTTCTTGACATAAAATGCGCTCACGGTATGCTAAGGTGGAAATGACACCGTCCTGGCATGCGAAAATAAAACCCTCTGTACCTGAACTAAGCCCTGATGATTTGAGGAAAGCAAAAGTTTGCTCCTTCGACAAGGACTGTTTTTCTACATTTCTGTGAAAGTTTCCGTGCATTTTCTTGTCGAGTAGCTCTTGGTGAAAATTTTCAACCTCTGCTTTCTTCACTTTGGTTTTTAGAAGTGAAGCATCTAGATGAAGTAATGCACTCTCCTCCCTTCTGATGTTAAAATTCAGGCCAAGTGTCTCGGCCGCTTGCTCCGCGGCTTTGTAAAGGAACGCTCCTTCGCCAATCATCTCGTGGTTCCTGACCATCTGTAGGAGAGGATCTCTGCCATTCACAACGATGTAAGTCCTTGGGCACCCCAGTAATCTTTCCTTTCTTCAGATGAATTTTGGCACACTTGTTCAAGCCAACGTCCATCCCAATCTCTCCTGTGTAGTTCTTGACAATATTTATAGCAGTTTGAAGTTTGCTTTTACCAGAGGCATAGATCTTCAGGTCATCCATATAAAATACATGAGTGACCTTATGCTCGCGCTGATTAGTGTCGCCGCAGAGGTATCCAGGAGAATTTCGTAGTGCGAGAGATAGAGGCAGAAGTTTGATGCAAAAAAGCAAAGGGCTCATGTTGTCACCTTGAAAGACGCCCCTCTGGAAGGTGACGTTGTTCGTTGTCACATGATAATTTCTAGATGAGATAGTAAATCTGGTTTTCCAAAGAGGCATCAATCTCTCTATGCATCTCACTATCTGTGGATGTACCTTCAAGCTTTCCAACAGACAGATGATAAGTCTATGAGAGGTTGAATCGGAAGCTTTCCGGTAGTCAATCCAGGCCATTGACAGGACGCGCTGATGGGCTGCAGCGTCTTCACAGACACACCTGTCAATTAGCAGGTTCTCTCGACAGCCTTGCTACACCTTTTTTCGAGCCATGTTGTTCGTACATCTTTCCCCATACAGGCTCAATTCGTCGAACAATCCTGTTGTTGAGGACAGCTGTAAAGATCTTATACAGCGTGTTCAAACAAGTTATTGGCCTGTAATTCTCTGGGTTGGACAAGCTGCCTTTTTTGGGAGGAGTATAGTGTGTCCTAACACCAGCCACTGCGGAATGGGCGTCTCCGACTTTAAATATGAGGTGCATATGCGGGCCAAATGTTGGTGTGTAAAAGTAAACTTCTTCCACCAAAAGTTCTTGATACAATCTGGTCCAGCAGTGGAAAAGTTCTTCGGGCCTCTAAGTGATTGATGGACATTCCACCTCAGATTTTATGAGGTTGTCGCAAAACTCCTTGAAGCGGATGATATTTTCAGTATCTTCTTTCAACTCTAGTGTTTTCGGGATCTTGTACACCTCTCTACAAAAAGTCTCTACCTCCTTGGGCTTGGGTGGATTTTTTACAAAAACAGGTAGATCGCTGAAGAGGCACGATGGGTCAGCGAGAAACTGTTGATTCTCCCTGATCCATCTCTCCCTCTTCTGTATTCTCCTCCTTGCGTCAGATAACAGCCGTATTTTGTCAACAATATGCTGCTTGATTGTCAGCAGCTTTGACTTTTTTAGTGTGTGATTAAAGATCCTTAGTTCTTGGGCGAACTTTCGAACCCTTTCCGTAAACGGTCTACCAGATGTTATGTAGTCAATCACACATTGAACACGGGACGCATTCTGTCTTGCCCATCCAATCTTCTTGTTCAGTTGATGCAAGCGTCTTTTGGTCTTTTGATCCATCGTCGGTTTTAGCCTTTGATTTGAATCAGCCAAAGCTATCGCAGCACCATAAACTGAGCAATTGATGGACCAGTGGTCGGACTCTTTCGAGATATCTCCACGAAGGATGGCATCCATTTTAGCCAGATCTTTGGGCTTAGGAGGAACTTGCATGTTAATGTTCCTTCTTGTAATGAAATTTCGATCATCTCTCAGAAGGTGCCTGCTTTCTGCGGTGGGTCTCAATGTCGCTTCCTCATCTTCGTCTGCAGCTTCATAAAGCAGCGGTTGGGGAAGCGCTCCGCGTACATATCCATTTTTCCGGAGGTTGACGGCTTGATTTCGCAAAGACTGATGCGAAACGTGCTGAAGCTCTGGGTGTTTCTGGCACCACAGAGTGTGCATACGCGCCATAAAGCCTCGGTGAACAGGGATAATGCTGGCATCGTAGCAGTCTAACAAGTCATCCTTGAGTTGATCTAGACTGATCGGCATTGTTTGCCGACCCATTGTCGGGAGCTCTGCGCGTTCGATTTTCTGGAACCGCATCTACAACATTTTGGTGTTTTGGTGGTTTCATTGTTGTTCCCACGAGCAGCTAGTGAAAGGGTTAGTCCATCCTTGTAGAGCCCCGCGTGCAAGGATATGGCTGATACTCTGAGAGGTCGCCCGGTATCCCAGAGTCACCGTTTGAGACACCTAATCCAGGTGCCATTCAGCTTTCGGGACGGTTGTTACGCCTTCGCTTAGGAGTTATTCCTTCGGGACCATCCCTGGACAATTGTCCGCGACTGCTTATTAATTATTGTAACCATATTCAGCAGAAACCCTTCATACAGGGACCCTCTATTCGCAACCCGAGGACGCGTTCGGTGGCTTTGTCATAGGTCCTTCGGTTCTATTCCAAAGGAATTAAAACCGAAAACCGAATATATATATATATATATATATAT
>CAKNYM010046311.1:7716-42429 GCA_932195095.1 Andricus curvator
TGTGTTCTAGAACGAATTAGGAACGAAGATTAATAACTGTTCTAGAACAGTTGTCACGTAATTATTCTAGAACTGACCAATCACAGACGTTCGATAACATTTGTTCCAATTTTGTTCTAGAACTGCGCCGTAATAGTTTTATATCGAAGTTCTAGAACCCTGTTAAAACTGTGTTATAGAAAGAATTAGGAACAAAGATTAATAACTGTTCCAGAACAGTTGTCAGCGTGCTAGAACTGTTTTACAAATGTGTTCTAGAATAAATCAAAAACAAAAATTGGGATCTGTTACTGAACAGTTGCTGCTGCAATGTTCGTTGGTATCTCCACATAATCGGCACCGGTCAACCACGTCTTGATGTAACACGTGTTTGCGATCATTTCTGGTGCTCACAACCCTGTCCTGAATCGCAGTGACGAATCCTTCCGTTTCTGGATACAGGACGCCCTTTCTCAGCCAAATATTGGATGCCTCACTATCCACTTCATATTGATCTTACGTTTTGGGGTGCTCGCCGTGGATGGCTTTCTATCTCCATTGCGTTTCTAATTCCTCTATAGTTTCTGCCCTGATATTCAAGGCCTCCTCTGAGGAGAAATTCAAGGGCGTATAGTCAAGATCCGCTTTACACATGGTGTTATCAAGCGTAACATCTCGCGTGCTGTTAAAATAGTCTCGCAATTGTATAACTTGTGACTTACGCAGTTTCATGACATCTACAATGCCCCTACCCCCTCTAAGTCGTGGTAGAACTTCTGAAAACACCTTGCCAACGCAGGATGCACACTTGTCAGGTACTTGTACCAGAAATTGTGCACCATGTCTGGACCTGGAGCTTTCCAGTTACATGCCCTTTTCAAAACCGTTGAAACATCTGAAGCTGTGATGTTAGTTAGCTCCATTTCAGGGTTATTGCTTGCTCTTGCTTTCTCTAGTTGGAACCATGCAGTGTCGAAATTGCTTCCGTTAGTTTTTCCCCAAACACCCGAATCGTAGTTAGTCATGTTTTCGAATTGAGGAACTTCGGTATCTTGCTGGTTATTTTTCTTTACACTCAGTTCACGATAGAACCTTCTTTCATCTGCCTGAAATGTTCGACTTTGTTGCCTTCTTGCACTACTTTTCTTGTACCGACGTAGTCTAGCAGTAAGAACATCAAGTCTCTGCCGTTGGGACTCTATAATCTCATCCAATATTGCTGGTGTCAATGCATATCCATATCCATATCCAACCTGATGTTCCATGGTGGATCTCGATCCCTTCCTTGGGCAAAGACTGCATTTGTAGGCCTAGTTCTGCGGTCCAAAGTTCTAAAGGCTGCCACAGCTGCACAATACACAAGAGTTTGCACCTCTAATACAGTTAGTATTGCGTTCAAATCCATTCAGGTGTCCTATTAGTGCACGCAGATCCTTTTTGATGTTCATCTTGGGCAGAGAATGCCTTTCTGTTGGTTCTAAATGTCGGAACTCTAGTAAAGCATGACCAAAATTCTTTTCAAGGTGCTGTAGTTTTTTTGGGATTTCGCTGTTTGCATCAGCGTTATTAATGACCGGATGTGGTTTTAGTGGATCTGGTACTTCATGTTCATTATCCTTAGCACCTATGCCTTCAGCTTCAATCAGGTCTACGTTGTGCAAATCTTCCAAGGGGATTTCATCAATAGGAAGCTGCTATTCCACTTCCATTTTGATGGCAGCTATTCCAAATGCCGAAAGCAATCTGTTTACAGATATTGAGGGTTTTTGGTCTGCTAGATTCTGCTCTTTTATTCTTGTGGCTGGCTCTGGGTACTTAAGTAAGAAAAGTCGATGATGTTCTCTCCTTACACTTTGCCCACTTTTCTCTGCCAAAAAATAAAGGCGCATAACATCTCTGTTCATATGGTATGTCCATTTTAATCGCCTTCTTGGTTGCTGAACCTCTGCTTCTGCCTCTGGTTGTATTAGTCCATCTACCTCTGGAGGATGTGGTGGTCCTGGATCATCCACAGGTTGCTGAAGAACATCAATTGCCGCTGCTTGATCTTGTGACGCGGCTTCCTCTAACTGATGTGCACTGTGTTCGTTTCTCCACGCCAAATCAACCTGTTGTTTAATCTCCATTGCTGGGTCTTCTGAGATGAATAGATTAGTCCTGATGTCCTTCACTTTAGCGATAAGATCTCTTAGTGCGACTTTCTGTATATGAGGATACTTTGCAGCAAATTTTGTCCTAAAATTGTATCCTTTTTCGCGTGTGGTTTCAGACTTCGCACTTTGATAGCAGAGACGCACCAATTCCTCATTCATCGTGGTATTCCACTTGATGCTCTCCCGCGGTATTTCTGTTGAGGTGGTTGGCTGCAAATAGCTAACACTAGCCAAAGCATCCTCAGCGGGCACAGTTGATGTTTCACTGCTTACCGTTTGTCGCAGATGTTCTTGCTGGCCAGCTGTTTGATTAGTGAGATCTGCCTGACCATCTCGCAGCTCACCATCACCACCGTCCTGCATGCTGTGGCCCCTAGCGGTGGCTCCAGGGGCGCCCGACGATCCTCGGGAAACGACAAACGTTTCAAAATATTCAAAAGACTCTCCATGATTTCTATGGGTTTTGGTGTTCCTGTTAGTCCCTTTCCTCTTCGTTCTCCGCCTGTCTGGCATGGGAAACCCTGTCAGTAGCAGTGCTACCGCCAACATAGCCGTCAAAGTCATGAGAAGAAAGCTTAAGCCCTACTGCGACGCCAACGCGAGAAGACTTTCGGTAGGGAAGGTATATTATTAACTTTATTATCTGTATTTTGCCGTCCGATTGTTACATCGACGTTCTGTAGAAAAATATTACATTTAATTCTTTAACTTAAATAATAAAATAACTATTTTCATAACTACCCTGCTGGAATTAAAAGAAAGGAAACGTTATACGTTTGAATCCGTCAGCTATGCACAGATATTCGCTTGAATCCTTCTTCTTTACTTCTATATCCGTTTGTATGCGTAGGGTATCCACATATACTTGTCAATCATTATCTTATCCGACAAAACAATCCGTTCAAATCCGTGTCCATCAGTTTTTATATTTTTCCATTCGTTTCTATACTTTTGCGTTTCAATCCTTCATTCTCTATCCGTCGTTGAATCCTTATCCATCTTTTTCAATTCGCCTTCTTATTGCCTATAAATCTTCCAGAATCTTTTTTTAGAATTTTTGGAAATCTTTTAAATATTTTCTTAAGCTTAATTTTCCAAAATAAAAAAATAACTTTTTATTTCACCAAGAATCTTAAGAAAATTTTTTTATTCTCTTGAAACTTTTGAAAATTCTAATAAAGCTTTTAAAACGATTTCAATTTATCCTAAAATATTTTTTTTAAATCTTAAAAAATGAAAAAAATGACTTAAAATCTTCCAGATTCTTTTTGAACTATTTTGCAAACTTTTTAAATGTTTTGAAATCTTTTTAAATGTTTTAAACTCTTTTTAAATGTTTTGAAATCTTTTTAAATATTCTCATAAAAGGGATTTAAAAAAAAAATAAAAAATATTTTTAATTTATCTAGGAACCATGGAAATTTGTTGTATTTTCTTGAAACCTTTCATAATCATTAAAATAAACTTCAATATTTTGTTGCGAAATCGTCAAAAATCTACAGTTCGCTTAAATTTTTTTGTAGTATTTAAAAATTTTTAATTATTTTTAAAGTTTTTTCAAACCTTCTAAATATTTTTTCAAATGATTCAAATTTCTCCTAAAATAAAAAAAAATCCGCAAAATAAAAAATTGCCTTAAAATCTTCCAGATTCTTTTTCGACAATTTTGGAAATCTTCTGAATTTTGTTAATATTCTATTAAAATTATGTTTTTAAAATAACAAATCATTTCAAGTTTTCTTAGGAACCATGAGAAAAAAAATTTATGGGCCGTTTTTTGATTATGTGGGAGATCGTTTTGAATATTCTTTTAAATCTTATTTTTCGGAAATAAAAAAATCATTTTATAATTTCCTAGTAACTAGTAACTAGTAACCTAGTAACCGAGTAACTTTCCTAGGCTTCTAAATTTTTGTTTAAATCTTCAAAAATATGCAATTTGTTTGAAAAAATTTGAATTTTCAATAAAATCTTCTGAAATCTTCTTATATATTTTCTTAAAATTCAGTTTTCAAAGTAAAAAATCATTTCTTCCCCCGGAATCTTAAAAAAATGTATTCTTTTTCGAAACATTCAAATGTCTGTATTAAAATTATTTTTTTAAATATCATCAAGATTTAAATTATTTTCGAATCTTTTCAAAACTTTTAAATACGACGGCAGCTTCAAATATAATTTCCCACAATTCCCGGCGCGTCCTCCTATGATCCCAAGATGACCCTCTCGACAAAATCAACAGCCGATCGAAAATAGTTTCTGTTGCTATACAATCGGTCCAATCTTGTGAAAAAATATCGAAAAAGATGTGCGAAAGACTCTTTCGGAAGATCTGATAAAAAATTCCACTAATTGGCAACGTCTGAAAGGCTCGAAAGTGTTCCTCGGGTTTTCGTTTGAAGAATTTGCGTTCGCGAGTTTGACTTTTCCGAGATTCGAAGAAACTGAAAAATTTCTGAGTTTTCAAAATGAGTTCCAACAACGCCACGGCCCTTTTTGCCTATGACAAAATTGTTGCTTATATTAGACTTTTTCGAAAATTCAGGTTCAGCCAAGTTTTGCAAACTTTTATCTTTAACAGGGATCAACACTCTCTATTCTTTCAAAAATAGAGGACTTCTGGAGGACGTTTTTTTGAAATGAAGGATAGTATATGAATCAAAGTTAATAAACATGTTATTAGTGTTCGGATTAACAATTATATATTTTTTTGAAAAAATAAGAACGAAGTCAGTGGGAAACGAGATATCTTCCAGTGGACGTATGTACATCACCATTTACATTACAAACTAATAAACCTACAAGAGTGAAGTCAGTAGAAAATGAGACATCTTTGAATAAGTGTCTGACCATATACGTTAAAAATTAATGAAACTATATAAACGCTTAAAATGATAATGTTCTTAATAATTTACAACTTAAAAATTCGTAAAGCACAGTCTTCTAGCAGACTTTTTATACTTATTGGAATGGGATTCATATTTGAAATCGATATGCGGTTGATATAAGCAGTGCCATCTACAGGCAATGAAAATGAAAAATGAAAGTGAAATTATCCAACTACATCCTTGTGGAACTGCGTGCCAGTCAATCGCTCGTGAATTGCTTTGCCGTTCGAATTTTTTATTCAAGAGTTCGCAATTTCTAACAATAAACCTAAGGTTAATCGGATCTTACGCCTTTTTTATTGATTTCACACATCCTATACGCCTAAAGGGTAGCTACGGTGGCGCCAGCGTGGGAGCCTGGCGGCAGTTTCACGTACTACCGGGAAGTGACGCCATGTGCACGACCGTATGTAAACAAGTACGTGCCGGCATTAATTAGTGTGATTAGTGTAATTGGTTTGAAATTAGTTTGATTTAAAGTATGGGTCGAAGGTACTGTTGTGTTGTGGAATGTCCTAACACAGAATGTAAAAATCCGGAGTTACAGTTTTATCGGTTTCCAAGCAGACCTTGGCAAAGAGAAAAAAGGCAAAAATGGATTCAAGCTGTCAAACGATTGTAAGTAAACACTCATATTTATATGTTACAGTAAGTAAAAAATATGTCATTTACCTTATGATTACTACGTATTAAATTAAATTCCTTTTCTCAATATACAAGTCTATCTTATCTGCTTTCGATGAGATAACCTAAAAGCTTGGATTCAATGTTTGACAGGTTTAACAGCGGTTTAACGTTGTTATATCTTTCTTAGCTAAAAATATAACTTATGTTGCACAGTTGTCTTTTCTAGTTGAATTCAACTATTTTTGATTAAAAATTAAAATCCTTTTTTAATAAAAATTGAAATATTTTTTCATTGAAATATCAACTACTACATTTTCCGTTAAAAATCCATCTTTTCTAGAATGAAAATTTATGGTTAAAAGTGAAACTCTTGTTAAAAATTAATTTTTTTGCTTGAAAATTCATCATTATAATTCAAACTTCATCTCTTTGGCAGAAAAATGAGCTATTTTGTTTGAAAATTCGTTTTTTCTTTGTCTAAAAATTAATTTTTTTACTGAAAACTGAACTATTCCAGTTGAAACTTCGACTTTTTTTATTGAAAATTGGTTTATTTTTCATGAAACTTTTAAATTTTGATGTTTACATTTATATATGTTCCGAAATATTCATTTTTTCCGCGATCGCGTTATCGCTGTTGTGCTGCTTACCTTCTCAGTTGTACCGAGAACGGCCGCTAAGATGGCACTACGATCGCGCGCGCAGAGCTACCCTACAGGCGTATATACCTGCGGTTCTAACAATACTTAAGTTAATCTCAATTGTACTTGTCTTATTTAATTACCATCAGTTGTAGCTAAACAGTTTACAGCCATTTCACTAAATATGAAAGTCTTACAATCCTTTTCTAAATTTTAATAGCGCATTACGGCTTCATAGTTTATTAAATTAGTATCACATTGAATACTGAAGAAAATATTATTACTGTAAATTACCAAGTAATGGTATATTTTTTATTCAAAAAAAGAATATTCTTCTCCAGGGCAGAAGAAGGTATTAAATACCTTGTTAAACTTTTCTTTTCTTTGCTATTCTTTGCAGCATTTCAGTAGTGCTCTTTCTGATATTTTGTTGAAACCCATCTACCTTCTGTCGTTTTTCTTTTTCTTTGTCCCGAAGTTTTTGTAGACGGTGAATTAATTCTTTTACAACTATATCTTTGGAATTTCTCTTCACAACCAAATTCAACTCATCTTGCATAGATTCGGCAACAACCGTGGCATTTTTTAAATAATTTTCTGCTGATTTCGAATCACCCTCTAATTTCTTGATTGTGTTTTGTTCTTATTCTACACTTTCTAAGGGCGCAGTCCCATGGACACATATTAGCAGAGTAGCGGATTTGCGGAGTAGGTTTTTCGACCAATCAGATGACAGCAGGTAATTTGCTGAAAAGTGTTCCGAAAGTGGTAAGTTCGAGCCGCGTAGTGACTAGGGAATAGTTTAGCGTTTGCACTCATGATGTTTCCGAATATTTGAAAAGGGAAAAAGGAAATTGATGGTTATAATATTTTTCAAAATGAGCAATAACAACGGGAATCAATTTGTGGTAAGTACTGATATGACAAAATAGAATATTACTATGTTGTTGTCGATAATTTGTGCAAAGAAACTGAATTTGATATCCCTGAATTTCTTGAATATTTTGAATTTCTTAAATTCTTAAAATTTTCTCTGAATCGCCTGAATTCCTGAAATTCCTAGATTTTTCAGTATTACCTACATCCTGAGAACACTTCATTTCGTTTAATTTCATGAATGTATTGAATTCCTTTAATGCTCTGAAATCCCTGAAATTCTATCGATTCCCTGAATTCTTTCGATATTCTGAATTTCCTGACTTCTCTGCATTTCGTAATTTACCTGAAATACTTGAAAATCTCTAAATTCCTTCAAACCTTGATTTTTTCTTGAATATCCTGAATTACTAATAAATTAAATAATGGTATAATGGTATACCTGAATTCCTTGAATATACTGAATTCCGTAAATTCTTTGAATATTCGGAATTCCATAAATTCCTTGAATTCTCTAAATTTTTTTAAATCTCTGAATTCGTTTAATTTTCATAAATCCTTCTACCGAAGTTTGGTGGGACTGACGTTACAACTAGACTCTCCACCATACGACGAACCACTACCTAACCATTTCGCGCATAAAGGTGGCAGTTGGGTGTACAATCTAAACAATGAATAATACAAACAATAAAATAGCCTCAGAATGGACTGAAACTTGGTTTACGAAATGCATATACACGGTAAATGTAAAGGTCGAGTTTCAGGCGATGAATGGAGACTGGGTGTTTGGAATGCTAGAGGGCTGAATGATCTTAAGGTAAGAGAATTACGAAAAACTATGCACGTAAGGAAGCTAGATATTGTATGTGTACCTGAAACAAAGAAAGAGGAATGCGAAAGTAGAAACATAGAAAATGGGGTTCAAAATGTGGTTTTCAAATATGGTCAGGAGTAGATAGTGAATTACACGATACTCAAGGGGCCGGTTTGATTATGAATGAAAAAGCAAGACAGAATCTCAAAGATCATGATTTTGTATCTTCCAGATTGTTGTCGGCTAGAATGAAGGCAGGAATCAGAAGATTATTTATCATAGCGTGCTACGCCCCAGTTGATAAAGATCCGAGAGATGTCAAAGACGCCTTCTGGGACATTTTAAATGATACAATAAGTACTTGCGATCATGTTGAAAGAATCATTCTGCTAGGAGATATGAACGGATGGGCCGGCGTCCAACGTCAGGCTACAGATACAGAAAGGGTGCTAAGTAATTTTTGAGATTTAGGAAAAAATTATGACGGGGAAAGGTTAGTTAGCTTATGCTTAGAAAAGGGCCTATTTATTACAAATACTTGGTTTAGACATAAAATGAACCACATGTACACCTGGCGTAAAGGAAATAGCCACAGTATAATTGACTTCGTTATTGCGGATGAAAGACTAAGAGAACTAGTAACCCAGATAACAATGCGTGCGACGCACGTCACCCGCATTTCGTGATTCTCATGCAATGCGTGCGAGAACGCGTGCATCTCACCAGAAATATATGATGGTCACTTAGTTGCGAACGTTATGAGTCGCATTTCGCTAGCACGGAACATGGGCACATGCTGCGAGCTTTATGAGTCGCATTTCGTCATCATGAAGATGCGTGAAAATTAACTTATATTTAAAAAATTCCTAATCAATTGAATTTATTTTTCAACTTGTTTTTAAATTACATACATTGGTATGAATTAAAAAATTTCAATAATTCTAATCGCAAATAAATTTCAAGTGAAATTTGTTTTTTCTTTGCACTTTTAATTTGTAATATTTATTAAGAATGATCGAATAATATTAAAAATGATATGCAGTATAAAATTAATTCTTGTTCACATAAATTTTAATTTCCGACATCAAAATCACATAGAAATAGTATATGTGCGAATTTGAATATTTGTAAAACGCGCGGATCAGTGGCGCGTCGTGTAATATATATTATCTCCGTCTCCATTCGTCAGGTTCGTTTTCCTTCTACACGACAGTCTACTGTTCACACACGCTATCAACTTGATGACGCCTGACCATCGTTGGTTTTTGTAAAAGTCAGTAAAAGTGTTTTCAGCATCTTTTGGCATCTGTCGAAGAATTTTACTATCATGTTTTATCGTGTTTATCGTGTTTTATATCCGGCATTCCGAAAATTAATAGACTTGTGGTAAGTACAATCGAAAAACTATATAACCAGTAAGTAAACCAAACCTATCTTTTTCATGGTAAAGCAAAATAATTTACTAACTTTTCCCAGATTTTACGACCGACAAAATGGGCTCTTTGGTTTATTGGACGTATAAAAATATTAATATTACATAATTTATTATTTTTAGAGCATAACTAATCACGTCATGCGAGCGATATGCGTCGCACGCGTGACCCGCACGATATGCGAGCGATATGCGTCTCAATTGATGACACATATGTCTGCGTTGGTGAGTGCATCTCTTGCGTGTTTATCGGCACGACGTGCGTGCATAATGCGTCGCATATTGCTCGCATTTTGTTATCTGGGAAATGATACAAGAGTCATGAGGAGTTCTGAATGCAATAGTGATCATTACCTCCCTGGCGGACCGAACGAACGGAACGGATACGCTACAGCGTATCCTTATAGTATCCACATCGTATCCTCTCCGTACCATGCAAGAAAAACTCATTAAAAAAGAGAGATTAACATATCACTTGTTGAAATTCGGATTCTACGTGAAATTTTGAGTTAAAAGGTCACAGAGTAATCGCAATAGTTTTTCTTGTAACATTATAAACTTTAAAAAAATATAATACTTATCGATGACGTGCGCTGAAGGCGACTTCAAACGCATCGTCGTTCAGTGACAGTTAATAGGCGTTATCCGTCGACGATGCGTTTAAAGTCGCCTTCAGCCCACGTTATCGATAAGTATTATATTTTTTTTAAGTTTTTAATGTTGCAAGAAAAACTATTGCGATTACTCCGTGACCTTTTAACGCAAAATTTCACGTAGAATCAGAATTTCAACAAGTGAAATGTTCATCTTCTTTTTTTAATGAGTTTTTCTTGCATGATACGGAGAGGATACGATGTGGCGTATCCGCTTCGTTCGTTCGGTCCGCCAGGGCTTCTAGTCTCCAAAATAAACTTAGGTCAGGAATGGAGAAGAAAAAGAACCAAAAAAACGAAACAAACGCGAATCAAGATTGAAAATTTACAGAAACCGGAAGTGCGAATAGATTTTTAAAATAAGATAAACGAACGCATAGATAAGGCAACTTGGGAGGCGCTTATAATCAATAAAGATATAGAGGGCGCATGGACTATGTCACGGGATATCATTATGAAAACGGCGAGCGAAGTGTGTGGTATGGCGGTTGTAGGAAGAAAGTCTGGTGATGCATGGTGGAATGATGAGATTGAGGCAGCCCGACAAGAAAAGAAAGAAGCGTACAAGAGAACGTTGAACATCACAGGTCTTAGCGATGAGGAGAGAAATATGCTTCAAAATGATTACAGACATAAAAAGAGGAAAGTTAAACAACTAGTCATGGAAAGTAATGATAAAATCAGAACAGATGAAGAGAAGAAATACAAAACGACTTTGAAGGAAGCAAGAAACTATTATTTAAAAAGATGAAGGGAAGTAAAGGTACAGAGTTTGTCAGCATGAGAAACAGCAAAGGTGAAATGTTATACGATACAGACGGGATAGTAGACATAGACATAATGCATTAGAAAACCCAACTGAGAAAGTCTGTGTCACTGAGGTTAGAGATATAATTAAGAACTTAAAAAACGTTAAGGCTGCTGGTGTAGACAGTATTAGCGCTGAAATGCTTAAATAAGGTGGCGAGTACATACAGACACTAGTTGACATATGGGAAAGAAATCAGTGAAGATGGTTCGTGCATGTTGAAAAAATGAAAGATGAACGACTGACGAAACAAGTGTATGAAGTTAAAGTAAATGGTAGCATGCCCAGAGGCAGACCGCGGAAATAAAGTCGGAGCAGTGTTGCGGAACGGACGTGTTATTTAAATAAATAACACGAAAATTCTAGATCAAACTGAAAAATCTATACCTCCTTCTTCACATTACTCCTTTCCTCACCGAGCGAGACACGCCTATCCCGAAAGTGAAATGGCTTAATGGTATAATAAAAAGTAAAATAATTTCATTTTTCTGAATTGCCTTAAATCCTGGCATATTCTGAATTTATTGAATTCTTTGAATGTTCTGAATTGCTGAAATTCTTTGAATTTCTTGAATTGCCCAAACGTTCGAAAATCCCCGAAGTTAGAGAATTTCTGAATGTCCTGAAATATCTAACTTCTCTGAGTTTCTTGAATTCCTGGAATATTCGGAATTCCCTGAATTCTTAGAATATTCTGAATTTCTGAAATTTTTTGAATATTCCGAATTCTGCTAATCTGCTAATCAACACACTTTATTAACCTTCTGTCCCATGACCGTACATTTTACGGTTTACAGATTTGGACATTTAGGAGGCTGCCAATAAGGAAAAGTATTACAAGAAAAAAGAAAGAAGGAAAAGTTTATGTCCCAAAATTCTAAGAAATAAGATGAGAAATATCCAAGCTTTTATATTGAACATTAAAATAATTCTCTAGAAGCAATTTCAACAAAAATATAACATCTACGTCCATGTTTTTTTTGTCGGTAATGTATATTGGGCATCCATAACATACTTACAAAATTGATTTAAAAAGCTTGAAAAGGCACTTACTTACTTCTTGGGAAAAACGATAACTTGGGCCATTATGTGAATAGTAGATATATTTTACAATTCGTGTTTTTTCTTTAGTCTTATCAACAAGTTTAGATTTTTATCCAATCTTATGATCAATAGATCATTTTGTTCCTGAAAAGACTGTCTACAATTCTACTAGTTGGTTTTTATTAAAATAAAATTATATATAAACTATACAGTGCAAAATGTTTATTTAATCAACAAATGGTTACAAATCCGAAACAACGTCATATTATGAAAAACTGTCCAGTGAAATTTCGTATTAAAAATATCCCACCCTGAATCTGACTGCGTAAATCAGACCTTACATACGTTCGATCGTAGGGTCATGAAATCAAAACATCATTTTGGGTCGGATTTACTATCTGAATATAATTAAGGTTCGGAATAATGATAGTTTGATTAACGGTCAGAATAAAGTTTAGATTTTTGGTCACAAATGTAATTATATATGTATATGTCGTATTCGCAATTGTGACCATAAATCCTGGCGTTAATCCTACCGTTAATCAGACCGCAGAATTAATGTCAGGACCGTCAACCCCCTTTTTTAACTCCCCCAATTTTTGAGGATGACTAGGCACAGCCTAAAAAAATTATATCTGCCGAATTAGTTTTAAAATTCAAACAAATCTTTGCAAAGGAGTGTACAAAAAGCATTCTATAGAGCGAATTCCACAGAAAATTCTGAATAACAATTTACCTTGAAATTGTCCTGTTGAATTATGTTAAAAGTTTTGTAATATTCAGTATTACACTAGATAACTTCCGTATTACAATTTTTCAATTACAATAAAAAATACCGTATTACAATTTTTCCAGATAGTCTCTTTTCAGTGGGAGGTTGCAATATTAATTACTATTCAGTTCTTGAATCTTCATACAGATGGAAAATTATTGAACTATTCATCACATAAATGTTCACATGCGAAGTAATGACTCTGTACAAAAATGTGCAAAAAATTATTTTACTCCAGTTAAAACAATAGTAAGATTTGACATAGTAATGTACGAAGTCTATTTTAAAAACTTTCTTATACGTTCATTTTCTCATGATCATAAGCAACTTATAAGCTGACCACACACTCCTAGGTCCATCCTATTGAACAATTATTATTTCTCATCGAGATGAGCACGGTTCTTCTCCTCGTCCTTATTGAAGTTCTTATTCCTGAAATCGTGTAAAAAAATTGATAACTAAAATACAAAATTAGAGAAAAATATTTATTAAATCGGATTAGTTATTATATCAGTTCAAAATAAATAATTATTGACAACAGAAGCGAACAGTTTCTAAATTATTTTTTTCATCTGAAAAGATAATAACAATTATTGCAGGATAAGCACATAGATTATAACCTGCATGTCAAGTAAAGAAAAAAAATTTCTTAATCAGTAACGCCAATCCTTTTTCAAACCGGTTGGGCGAAACTTTTTCGGGTACACCCCCCCCCCCCCTTCCCAACCTAAATTTTTTATAAGCAAAAAAAAACCGTGGAAAGAAGGACATTTTGTATTTTGTACTTGAAACGGTGACTTCAATGTGTTCTGCTAATCGCTCTGCTTAAGGACTTTTTTATATAAATCTAAATCTTCAATTTTATTAAATTTGAACGGGAAAGTCTATAAACTTGGATTGAAGTATCAAATTTGGACATTTTCCAATTGAAAGTGTCACATTTGGATATTTTCTAGTTGTACGGGTCAAAATTTGGCAATTCAATCCAAGTTTAGAAACTTTTCCGTTCAAATAAAAAAAATTTGAAGATTTAGATTTATATAAAAAAGTCCTCAAGCAGAGCGATTAGCAGAACACATTAAAGTGATTTATTCTATTTTAATGCAAAGATAATTTTAATTTATTCTAAAATTTGTTTAGCACCCATTCAAAAAAATAAGGGGATAAATGTTTCGTGCAGATGGGATCAAGACTATCTTACGAAAGGAAGCGACTTATGATTTTAACTATGCAATTTCAAAAACATTACAACAGTCCGATTGAAATTAAATAATATAAAATTGAATCATTTTCATTTTTTAAATGGTTTAAGAACTTTTAATGATTTTAAAGCATATGCAAATCGATTTTATCTATTATTTACAACAATTTCCATGATATCATGAGGAGTGGAGAAATTTAAATTAAAAAAATGTTGCAGTGAATCGAAAGTTTTATAAGACTCTAAGAATATATAAATAAATAAACCTAAATGGTTTGCCTAATTAAAGTCTGAAAAAAGTTTAAATAGATTTTTTTAATTTCCAGACAAAGATATCTAATTACACATATTCTGTGGTATCATTTTTTCTATGCCAAAAGGTTAATCACATATTATTGGACATTAAACTGCACAGTATACGAGAGTATACATAATATATATATATATATTTTTTTTAAATAGTTAAACAACAACCGCAGGGTCCCACTGAGAGCAACTGTCATCTAAAAAAAAAAAAAAAAAAAAAAAAAAAAAAAAAAAAAAAATCAATAGCCCCCAGTAGAACCGCGGTAAATCACACTTATGGCCACGTCTCACAACCGTGAGATGGGCGGTCACAGGGAACGACAAAATCACAACGTCAGGCTGGCGAAACCCTCGTATGTTTCGAGGACACGAAGCGACCCAAGAATGACAGCTTTCTGCATCCATCTCGCAAGTGCCTTGGCATATTTTTGGCACGCGGGTATGGCTTTAAGGTTACGAAACAGTAATAGTTTCGCACCTCCGAGAGCACCTATCACAAGGACAATTACTTGCAACGAATATTTTGGGTACAGTCGTTGCAGCTCTCTTTTAAGGTCTTGATACCTCTCCTCTTTTTCTTTCTCATTTGCAGTGATGTTGTATTCGGACGGAGCCGAGAATTCGATCACGAATATAGTTCGTTTCTCGAAGTCTTGGAGAACAATGTCAGGCCTCGTGTGCGCAACGGAGGCTGCTGCCCGAAAATCGTAGTTCCAGAAAATTTGGCACTTCTCGTTTCGGACAATTGACTCTAACTCCCTTGGAGCGTTCGGCAGGGCTGGGTCGCGACCGACACCGTAAGAGCGACAAAGATGGTAATAAAACACTCTTAGGGCCGCATTATGTCTATAGATATGCGTCGTTCCTGCGTGGGTCGGACACCCCGATAGTATGTGTTCTAGGTACTCAGCCAGTGCATGACACGCTCTGCACCTATCACTGGGAACTTCTTGACATAAAATGCGCTCACGGTATGTTAAGGTAGAAATGACAACGTCCTGGCATGCGAAAATAAAACCCTCTGTACCTGAGTTAAGCCCTGATGATTTGAGGAAAGCAAAAGTTTGCTCCTTCGACAAGGACTGTTTTTCTACATTTCTGTGAAAGTTTCCGTGCATTTTCTTGTCGAATAGCTCTTGGTGAAAATTTGCAACCTCTGCTTTCTTCACTTAGGCTTTTAGAAGTGAAGCATCTAGGTGGAGTGATGCACTTTCCTCACTTCTGATGTTAAAATTCAGGCCAAGGGTCTCGGCCGCTTGCTTCGCGGCTTTGTAAAGGAACGCTCCTTCGCCAATCATCTCGTGGTCCCTGACCATTTTTAGGAGAGGATCTCTGCCATTCGCAACGAAGTAAGCTGTACTTAGAAAAATTCGGTTATGAAGACACTGAAAATTCAGAATTCCGCGTCCGCCTTGACGGCGTGAAATTTATAGTCGCGGAACTGACGAATTGATATGCAAGCTTTTATGCATATGCATGATCTTACGTGTGGTGACATCAAGCGCCTTAAGCTCGTTCTTCGTCCATTGAACCACCCCAAACGAGTAGAGTAGAACCGGGACGGCAAGCATGTTAGTCGCAGATACCTTGTTCAACGCCGAAAGATTGGAAGACCAAATCTGTCGAAGAAGATGCTTGTATCTGCTTCGGAGAGATTCCTTAACTGATGTTACGTCCTGAATGCGTCTTTGAGGCACGCCCAGGTATGTGCAGGTCTCTTCAGTATTAAGATGTCTAATAACACTTATATCCACAAGCTCAGGGTCCTTGGGAACGCCAGTAATCTTTCCTTTCTTCAGATTAATTTTGGCACACTTGTACAAACCAAAGTCCATCCCAATCTCTCCTGTGTAGTTCTTGACAATATTTAGAGCAGTTTGAAGTTTGCTTTTACCAGAGGCATAGATCTTCAGGTCATCCATATAGAATACATGTGTGACCTTATGCTCGCGCTGATTAGTGTCGCCACAGAGGTATCCAGGAGAATTTCGCAGTGCGAGAGATAGAGGCAGAAGTGTGATGCAAAAAAGCAAAGGGCTCATGGTATCACCTTGAAAGACACCCCTCTGGAAGGTGACGTTGTTCGTTGTCACACGATAATTTCTAGATGAGATAGTAAATCTAGTTTTCCAAAGAGGCATCAATCTCTCTATGCATCTCACTATGTGTGGATGTACCTTCAAGCTTTCCAACAGACAGATAATAAGTCTATGAGAGGTTGAATCGAAAGCTTTCCGGTAGTCAATCCAGGCCATTGACAGGATGCGCTGATGGGCTGCAGCGTCTTTACAGACAACTTGTCAATTAGCAGGTTCTCTCGACAGCCTGCTACACCTTTTTTCGAGCCACGTTGTTCGTACATCTCTCGCCATACAGGCTCAATTCGTCGAACAATCCTGTTGTTTAGGACAGCTGTAAAGATCTTATACAGTGTGTTCAAACAAGTTATTGGCCTGTAATTCTTTGGGTTGGACAAGTTGCCTTTTTTCGGCAGGAGTATAGTGCGTCCTAACACCAGCCACTGAGGAATGGGCGTCTCCGACTTTAAATATGAGGTGAATATGCGGGCCAAATGTTGGTGTGTAGAAGTAAACTTCTTCCACCAGAAGTTCTTGATACAATCTGGTCCAGCAGCGGAAAAGTTCTTCGTGCCTCTAAGTGCTTCTTTCACCTCTTCGGCAGTGATTGGTGGACATTCCTCCTCAGATTTTATGAGGTTGTCGCAAAATTCCTTGAAGCGGCTGATATTGTCAGTATCTTCTTTCAACTCCAGTGTTTTCGGGATCTTGTACACCTCTCTCCAAAAAGTCTCTACCTCCTTGGGCTTGGGTGCATTTTTTACAGAAACAGGGAGATCGCTGAAGAGGCGCGATGAGTCAGCGAGAAACTGTTGATTTTCCCTGATCCATCTCTCCTTCTTCTGTATTCTCCTCCTTGCGTCAGATAACAGCCGTATTTTGTCAATAATATGCTGCTTGATTGTCAGCAGCTTTGACTTGTTTAGTGTGTGATTCAAGATCCTTAGTTCTTGGGCGAACTTTCGAACCCTTTCCGTGAACGGTCCACCATATGTTATGTAGTCAATCACACATTGAACACGGGACGCATTCTGTCTTACCCATCCAATCTTCTTTTTCAGTGGATGCAAGCGTCTTTTCGTGTTTTGATCCATCGTCGGTTTTAGCCTTCGATTTGAATCAGCCAAAGCTCTTGCAGCACCATAAACTGAACAATTGATGGTCCAGAGAGGTCGGACTCTTGCGAGGTATCTCTACGAATCTAAAAATCCATTTCAGCCAGATCTTGGGGCTTAGGAGGAACTTGCATGTTAATGTTCCTCCTTGTCCTGAAATCGCGATCATCTCTCAGCAGGTGCCTGCTTTCCGCGGTTGGTCTTAATGTCGCTTCCTCATCTTCGTCTGCAGCTTGATCAAGCAGCGGTTGGGGAAGCGCTCCGCGTACATATCCATTTTTCCAGAGGTTGTCGGCTTGATTTCACAAAGATTGATGCGAAACGTGCTGAAGCTCTGGGTGTTTCTGGCACCACAGTGTGCAATGTGCATACGTGCCATAAAGCCTCCGCGAACAGGGATAATGTTGGCATCGTAGCAGTCTAGCACGTCATCCCTGAGTTGATCCGTCCACTCAATGTGGGCGTTTCGCCGGTTCGTCGTCGTGTTTGCATCTAAATTATTTTCAGCACCCCGAACTCTAGGATGATCGGCATTGTTTGCCGACCAATCGTCGGGTGCTCTGCGCGTTCGATCGTTTTGAACCACATCTACAACATTTTGGTGTTTTGGTGGTTTCATTGTTGTTCCCACGAGCAGCTAGGGAAAGGGTTCGTTTATCCTTGTAGAGCCCCGCATGCAACGATAAGGCTAGTACTCTGAGAGGTCGCCTGGTATCCCAGAGTCACCGTTTAAGACACCTTACCCAGGTGCCATTCAGCTTTCGGCACGGTTGTTACGCCTTCGCTTAGGGGTTATTCCTTCGGGACCATCCCTGGACAATTGTCCGCGACTGCTTATTAATCATTGTAGCCATATTCAGCAGAAACCCTTGGTACAGGGACCCTCTATCCGCAACCCGAGGACGCGTTCGGTGGCTTTGTCATAGGCCCTTCAGTTCTATTCCAAAGGAATCGAAACCGAATATATATATATATATATATATATATATATATATATATATATATATATGATTGCTATTTTTTTGGCAAACTTTTCGTTATTCCCCTGGCGGACCGACAGAACGCTAGCATTACGCTACAGCCCCTGGCGGACCGAACGAACGGAGCGGATACGCTACAGCGTATCCTTATAGTATCCACATCGTATCCTCTCCGTATCATGCAAGAAAAACTCATTTAAAAAGGAAGATGAACATTTCACTTGTTGAAATTCGGATTCTACGTGAAATTTTGCGTTAAAAGGTCACGGAGTAATCGTAATAGTTTTTCTTGCAACATTGAAAACTTTAAAAAAATATAATACTTATTGATAACGTGGGCTGAAGGCGACTTCAAACGCATCGTCGACGGATAACGCCTATTGACGACTACTGAACGACGATGCGTTTGAAGTCGCCTTCAGCGCACGTCATCGATAAGTATTATATTTTTTTAAAGTTTTTAATGTTGCAAGAAAAACTATTGCGATTACCCTGTGACCTTTTAACTCAAAATTTCACGTAGAATCCGAATTTCAACAAGTGAAATGTTAATCTTTCTTTTTTAATGAGTTTTTCTTGCATGATACGGAGAGGATACGATGTGGATACATGAAGGATACGCTGTAGCGTATCCGTTCCGTTCGTTCGGTCCGCCAGGGGCGTAACCATAAAGTAACCCTGAAGTAATCTTAAAATAATCTCGAATTATAATGAATGAAACAAAATAAATATCTAAATTGTTGCAATTATAATTGTACGTTAAAATTTACGTGAGAAGGTAACGCCGTAATTGCAATAAGTTTATTTGTTAGCGTGTGAAATTAAAAAAACGTAGTGGCTGTCAAAATCGAAAAATGAATTTTTTGAAAATGTAGAGTTGTAGAGAATGAGGAAATGAAACCTCTTCCTGTTAGATTTTATGTTGCCAAACGTTTATTTTCAATAATAAAAATGAAATATTGAGAAAAATGTCTCCCTGATTTAATTAATTTTTAAAACCTAAATCGTTCTAACTCGGCCAAATATTATTGAAATGACTTCATATTTGCAGGGCATGTTCAAAATACTCTAGCGATGCCTACGAAATCATAAAAAAGTTAACAATCGCTTATTGTTTAATAATGTTTAATTGCAAAATGAGGTCAATCGATAATTGTTTTTTCTTGGTTTCGCCGGTAAAAAGTATCTAGGTCACTTCGACTTTCAAACAACTTCCAGTAAGTGATTTGTTCAGCAATGTTGGATGAAGTTTTTTGGAAAATCTCATATCGATTCGTTACAAATTTACTGAGATATTCAGATTTGGAAAAAGCACTCGACGTCTGCCCGCGCTGTTAGCTAATGCGTCGCGAGGACTGCTCTGTCAGACAGCGTTCTCGAAGTTCAGTTTGGATTTTTTGTTAATATTTTCGAAGTAGGTGGGAGAGAAATTAGTATATTATACTATATGTATAATAAAAGAAAAAGTTATTTTATAAGCTATTGCGTAATCCTCGCGTGCACGATGCTGATGTTTACTAGGCAATGAACTCAAAAGAAAATAGAAAGATTTGCAAGTATATTGAATGACCACTAAATGACCTCCAGCCTATGTTATCCTAAAAGCAGCCAAAACAATGAATTTCGCTTTAAAATAAAATAGGTCATTGTAGTTTTCATTCAAAAGTGTTCACCTCGTGCAACATGATTTTATTACAGTTAAAGTAATAATTAAAATTAAGGTTCAAAATTTAATTGTCACATTTTTGTTCTTTTTATCACATTTTGATTGCATTTAAATCAAGTCAAATTTTAGGTGTGTATAGTTATAGTATAAGCTCAGGAGTTAACGCTGCTGTCAAACGGATCTATGTGTCGTTCTTGCATAGTGCCCCTTAATTATTCTTAAATGTAAAAAAAAAATCTACTAATTGAAAATAAAAATTTGCAATTCATGTCTAAAAATATAAAGCATTTGGAAAAAAACGTTCTCTGAAACAATGAGTTCTCCAAAAATGCAGTATTTTTCATAGTTGACAGACCTACCTTAAAATTAACAGTTTCAAGGATGAATAGAGTTAACTAATTTCTCTCCTACCTCCTTCCAACATATTAACAACAAATCCAAACTGAACTTCGAGAACGCTGCCTGACAGAGCAGTCCTCGCGACGCATTAGCTAACAGCGCGGGCAGACGTCGAGTGCTTTTTCCAAATCTGAATATCTCAGTAAATTTTTAACGAATCGATATGAGATCTCCCAAAAAACTTCATTCAATATTGCTGAACAAATCACCTACTGGAAGTTGTTTGAAAGTCGAAGTTACCTAGATACTTTTTACCGGCGAAACCAATAAAACACAATTATCGATTGACCTCATTTTGCAATTAAACATTATTAAACAATAAGCAATTATTAACTTTTTCATGATTTCATAGGCATCGCTGAAGTATTTTGAATATGTCCTGCAAATATGAACTCATTTCAATAATATTTGGCCGTGTTAGAACGATTTAAGTTTTAAAACTTAATTAACTCAGGGAGAAATTTTTTTCAATATTTCGTTTTTATTATTAAAAAATAAACGTTTGGCGAAAAAATGCCTTTAGGAAAAAGTTTCATTTCCTTATTCTCTACATTTCTACATTTAAAAAAAATTGATTTTTCGATTTTGAAAATGGGGAATGGATGGCGCTAGTGGACAACACACTACGCGCCAAAAATGGTCTTGCCAAATGGAGATTGATGCTAAGATTAAAGATAATGAAAACATGTACAATGATATTGAAATTAGTGATGATGACTTGCCTGATTCTGATGCTGGTGAGGAAGAATCAAATGATGATGAAAATGATGAGTTTAGATGCAAGACAAATAATAAGAATTATGGATGATTCTTCCATATTTTTGTTATCGTTTGTTCCTCTTCAGTTGAAAGTTGACGACAATGTTATTTGGAGTAACGAGACACCTAATTCAGTACACTTCTGTCGGACGATGAAGTTTGAATTTGTAAAAGAGAATAGCTTTCTCACTTTACAAGAATACTATCACTTCACGAACTTGCTTGAGAAAGTTGAATTATATGAAATTCAAGTCAACGATGTGATGTTCAAATTGCGCTTTGATTCGAAATGCACAATGATAGATGAAAAAGTTTGCAATGTCCTGTGTGAACAAAAAGTATCAAATTGTTGCAACATTTGTCGAGTTGGCCCGAAATACATAAATAATTTGACTCATGTCAAACAGCTCAAGTGCAACGAAAATTATTACAAATTCGGTCTTTCGAAGTTACACTGTTGGTTACGCTTCATGGCATTTCTACTTCATATAGCTTATAATCTTGATTTTAAGAAAGGTGCAGCTAGGACGAAGGAACAAAAAGAATTTAAAAAATTGAAGAAGAAACACATTCAAGATTTACTGAAATCTAAATTATCAATTTTGGTCGACGTTGTGAAACAAGGTTGAGGAGCAACCAACACTGGTAATGTCGCCCGCTCTTTCTGCGCCCAAGCTCAGAGTGTGGCGAAACACACTGGGTTAGATGAAAAATTGATCATCAGGTTTCATACTATCTTGCAAGTGTTAACTTGTGGTAGGATGATCGACTGTGATCAATTCAAAACATTTTGTTTAAAAACTGCAGAGCTTTATGTGACATTATACGGCTGGTATCCAATGCCACCATCAGTCCATAAAGTTCTCATTCATGCTGGTGAGATCATCAGATCCTTCGACGTACCTTTCGGCTGGCTATCAGAGGAGTCCCAAGAGGCTAATAACAAGATTTTTCGCAAGGCTAGACGCGAAAATAGCAGAATGTCGAATCGAGTACTGACAAATAATGATATCATCCATTACCACCTGATATCTTCAGATCCTACGATTATCTCTTCAAGGGTCAAAGATGAGAAAAAAAGGAAAGCCCTGTCGGATGATGCTGAAGCGTTATTCGTACAAATTTAACTTTCCTTAAATAAGTACCTTAAAAAAAATAGAAAAAAATAAAAATAAAAGTGAAAAAATGTAGAAATTAATTTAAAAAGCAAAAAAAAACCTTCATTCAACAACTGCTACCTTGACGATGGTGAAGAGGTTTAACGACTGTTCATTATATACGGTAATAAAACATTAGGACCAAAATCTGTTCAACTTTTCAGGAACCCTCATGATATTTATGGAATAAATTATTAGCATCTTCGGTTGTTGTCGAAATACGATTCCCAATAAAAAACATAATTTGATAACACTATAACTAAAAACTCATCACACCTTTGATTGATACACGTAATGACCTTGGGATTTTTAGCCCACTTCGCAAAAAAAAAATTATCATTGAAAAATGGTCAAACTGTGAATTTGGTTATAAATATTGTTTGAACAATCAACACCTTTTCCTAATTAGAAAAATGTGACTACAAGGAATAATTGGCAAGATATTTATTGTTGATTCCGCGAAGCAAATTAATACTTTTTATGAAAAAATGGTCAAACTATGCATTTCTACATAAATATTGTTTAAATTATGAACAGTTCTTGTTAATTGAAGAAACAAGGCAACAAGGAGTCATCAAATCAATCAAATAAAAATTCCCGCACCGACTCGATATACCCGAAAGCCTCACGGTCATTTTAAAAAAAACGTCAAAATCCATTGAAAATTGGGTTGTAGAAAGACTTTTGCCCACAAAAATTGCTTTTGGCTACACTGTGCGGCGGCTCAATTATAATTGCAACAATTTAGATATTTATTTTGTTTCTTTTGTTGATTATAATTCAAGATTACTTTAAGATTACTTCGGGGTTACTTTATATGGTTACGCTGTAGCGCAGGGGTCCACAGCGAGGGGAAATTTCTCGAATTCAGCTCTTTTCACACGTGTGGATTGCTCGGCTCGTTTCCATCATCAAGAGTCTCTACTCCACTCTAAGAGTTCGGGGTGGTATTAAATTCTGACGTCATAGAATAGACTTTACCACCACCCCGAACTTTTAGACTAGAGTAGAGACTCTTGGTGGTGGAAACCAGCCGAGCAATCCACACGTTGTAAAAGAGCTGAACTAAATTCGTGAACTAAATTCGTCAACTGGCCTGCTGACAAATATAAACTTATATGTGCGTAATTTGGATTTGCGAACGTTCTGTTTTATTTTACTTTCTTCCCTAACATAATTTACCAATTTTTTTACGTTTTTGCTCACTATTTATAATTATTTACAATTAATACTTAATCGCTATGACCCCCTCTCCTTTTAACAGGTCGGGCGGCCGCTCGACCTGCCCCCGGGGTTGGCACCCCTGTTCTTAACAATTTTTCTGGAAAATATTGCGTCAACAAATTCAGGACTTATGTATTCCTTTTAAACCGTTTACGACATTATTTTATTTTTATATACTTTTGCGGAAGCTGGAAGTTTCTTTTTGTTGGTTAGCTTACCCATTACAGCTTTAAAATGTGTTTATAACACCGCAAATTTAGTTTCTTTGCACAAATTATCGACAACAACATAGTAATATTCGATTTTATTATATCAGTACTTACCACATTCACATCCGTATGTTAGCTTTGATTTTACGATTATTTTTAAAAATAAGTGAGTCACTGACTTAAGTAGTGATATACAGGAAATGAGTTAGGTGGGCGAGGAGGGCGAGGAGGGAGATTGGTGAGGATCGCTGGCTGGCGTTCATGGCGAAGGTGTGGCGTGACGAAAATTTGGTGTAGGACGAATTGTTCAATTTACTGTCAGTTTTAAAATATATATTCGCATTGTTACTACATAATTATCTGGTGTTAACTTTATTTATTTAACTCTCTGGTGCAAAATCCTGACAAGTTTTGGCGATCTGTGGACACGTGGCGACGTGCTGAGAAGATTATTGACTAATTTATCTCTATTGATATTTTGATTGAGTTTTTCTTCTTACACTCAAAAGTGGGATATTTTCCCAACTTACAATAGGGCGTGACTTGTGGTGTGAACTGTTAAAAGAGTGAACGATGTATGGTGAACTGGAGTTTCAGGTGAATTGGAGGCCCGGGAAGAGTTCAGGTGTGGAGTCAGTGGCGGCGGCTTTGATTTTTTATGACGATGAGAATAACCTAAAAAGGAATAACGCATTCCAGGACATTTCAAGGTATGTAAGGTGTAAATATGAGTGCCTCGTCAAATTCGGCGGATAGCGCCGTAAATTCAAGCGATAGACAATATGACGACGGTGATTTTGGTAATAGAGGTGACGGGGGAAGGGGCAGTCGAAACAGTGATCGATTCGAAAATGCGCTGCGAAGTCAAGGACTCAGGTCACAATACGGCGCAAATATTTTTGATCCAAATCAAGGTCGTGAACCGCGCAATCATAGCTTTTCATTGAACGACGATAGACACAGAACGCAATATATGTCGGTGCCTGCGAGTGATTGGGAACAATTTGAGCGCGAGCTTAGTAATTGGCTGGCAGGTTTTGATAATGTGGAACGTGGATCGCCAGCTGATCGAAGCCATTATCAGACCGCGAATCATTTATACTATGAAACACGTTCAAAAACCGGAGAGGCTAGCGAACCAGGATCGTACAATGTACAACGATATCCAACTAATCGCGCGTCGGAACAAAATGTTGCGGAGGAGGGGCGTGAAAATCATAATCAATATCAGTCTCCGAACAGTTTTCGCGGCCAGTCAACGCCGTATCCGCGCATGCGTCATGAGGATCACCGAATTACAGGCGAATTGTGGTGCCGAAGCCTATGCGTAAATCAATTGTAGTCAGATACCATGATCTGCGAGGACATTTCGCCGTTGACAGAACAGTGGGAGAGATCAAAAGGTATTATTGGTTTCCTAGGATGAAGAGGTATGTACGTAGACATATTTCAATGTGTCCTGATCGTGTTTTAACTAAATTTCCGGCAGGAAAGAAACATGGTAAGTTGGACCCAATTCCACCCGGTAATAGGCCCTTTGAAGTAGTCCATGTGGATCATTTGGGCCCCTTCGTGAAGAGTCGACGAGGGAGATCCCATTTATTAGTAGTTACCGACAATTTCACTCGGTATACCATCTTGAAGCCTGCGAAGGATACGACGGCGCAAGGAGCAGGAAGGGCTATGGAACAAATATTCCGGCAATGGGGTGTTCCGAAAAGATTGATATCAGATCGTGGAACTGCCTTCACGGCTAAGGTTTTCGAGGACTTCTGCAACAAGTACGGTGTGAGACACACCTTAAATTCACCTAGACATCCTCAGGCGAACGGGATGGTCGAACGTGTCAACCGAGTCCTGGTACCAATGTTACAATCTACATTTTCCCAAGGACAAGAAGATCGTTGGGATGAACGAATGTCCGACGTTGAACGTCATCTCAATCTAGCCCGATCAAAGACCACCGGGCGCAGTCCATTTGAAGTGTTACATGGGTATCAACCGCGATACGATGAAGGACGACTCAGTAATCTTGGGGCGGAGATCGTGACGGATGAAATCGAGACAGTGGAGCAGATTCAGAACGAAGTTCGGTCCAAAATTGAGGCCGAGCAGCTGAAAATGAAAGAACGTGAGGATAAAAAGCGTTGTGATTATGAAGAATACCAGCCTGGAGAAATTGTCGTTGTGAAACGAGCAGCCGAAAGTACTGGAGACACAACGAAGCTTCAACCCAAGTTTAGAGGCCCAATGATGGTGATGGAGTCTTTGGGACACGATACGTATAAAATCGTGCAACTCAAGCATACTCAAGCTGGAAGAACCTATGCAGCTAGGGCTCATGCATCTCAAATGAAACCTTGGCGACCTGGGAAAGGAGACTCTGACGACGAAGATGAGAGTGAGGAGAATCAAGATTCGCAAGAGGAAAATGAATCAGATCATGCAGATGAAGAAATAGTTAGCAATCCAGAGAAGACATCCACGGGGCGGCAAGAAAATGGACGAGAGACCATTAAACGAATTAGACGACCACCAAGATATTTAAAAGATTACGAACTGTAGTATTAAATATAAAGACAAACGCCAGCATTAGGTTCAAGATGAATGAAACAGTTTGTAATGAAAAAGTTTAAATGATATTGCTTACTTACATTAGATTAGATTGAGGACAATCAAAGGTCGGATGGCCGGATCTGTTAGCTTTTATTTTACGATTATTTTTAAAAATAAGTGAGTCAATGACTTAAGTAGTGATATACAGGAAATGAGTCAGGTGGGCATTGTTACTACATAATTATCTGGTGTTAAATTTATTTATTTAACTCTCTGGTGCAAAATCCTGACAAGTTTTGGCGATCTGTGGACATGTGGCGACGTTCTGAGAAGATTATTGACTAATTTATCTCTATTGATATTTTGATTGAGTTTTTCTTCTTACACATATGATTTATTTGTTGACTTTCTAAGCATTTTTTGGGGGAATTTTGAAAAAAAAAAGTTTCTAATAATAGGTATGAAGAAGCGAAGGAATTTGGGGTATTTATCGGCAAAACTAGGACAATTTTTCTGGAAGAAGTTTTACAAGATACAAAAACTGGATTGAATTGGGCATTTTGTTCCACACTTATACAGTCGAATATAATATTTTTCATGCCTTTGCGGAAAGTAAGCAAAGTTTTAAGTTAATTTTTAAAACAAAAATGAAAATTGTATGTATGAAGAAAGGTGCCCACAGGGTGTCAGAACGATTTGAACTCATAACGATGTTCTTTCTAAAACTAAACTAGAAAGTTAGACACATCTAAATGAGAATGAATCCTTTACGTAATTAAGACTTGAGAGACAAAATGTTTATATTTAAACATTTACAAAAATTAACCATTTATAAGAACATGCTATTTGAGTTCCTGTTTATCCTCGAGTGCAAACACACACGCAGCTTTTCGTCGGTGAATTTTCTTAAAATTACTATTTCGCATTCAGGTTATTTAAACTGACTTGTTAAAAGAGTAGGTTGAACAATTTCAAATAGTAGGATGCACTGCACCACTTGGTAACCGTCAACACTCAGCGAGAACAAGAGTTACTATTTCGTGTAGTAGGCCTTACTTCTGTGAAGAGTAACTTTGCCGATTTCGCATTGTAACGCATATATGTATATGTATATATTTACACTGCACGTATTCTATACACGATTTATAAATAGATTAGCTCGAAACTTTCGACAACAAAAATGATGTAAAATGTCGATCGATTCGAAAAGGAAAAAATTATTTTATGAATGATTACTGCACTTAATTTTCGACTCTTCTTACACAATTGCACGCACAGAGTCTTACACATATGATCGTTAGTCAAGTGAGCTACGGAACCGCTTAGATTTTTCTGACAAACTCTCGGTCAAGCGGTTTCTCTGAGAAAAACGTGGCCAGCTAAGAAATGATAATAAATGTTTACATAAAATTTTTTTAATTAATCTCTTACAGGTGATATCTAATATTTTGTAACGAGCTTGGGAAAAATATTTTGCTTAGAAGTATTAACTCACACAGTAAATATATTATTAGAAATTTATATGTATTATTATAAAATGATTAAAATTACAATTTTTAAAAAGTACATATTTTGTATTATTGAAAATTAACACTTGAAAAAATGTTTTCGAATGAAATTTTTGGAATTTTTAATTTGATTTTAGTATCATCTCACTTTATTTAAAACGCAAGATTCATTTACATAACTGATCACTGTTTTAAGATGAGACGAACGTTGAATACTGATTCAAATTAAAATTTTTTGCAAAAATAAAATTTTTCTCATGAGATATGGGGATGCAGAATTAGAATAAAAACTGTTTAATACATAAAAATTATTCGGTTTCGATAAATTAATATTGAAGATCGCGATATCACAGTAGTATGGTAGATTTTATTGTTGTTAAAAATATGAAGAAAAAAAATGAGAAAATATTTTTTTTTTTCATCAAATGATAGTAATTTCTACAAATATCAATGTGAGAAGATTAAAAAAATTATTACTACGGTAAAATTGGAAATAAATTTGAACTAAAATTTTGTTACAAATTATTTTTTAATTAATGTATCAAAAAATGATGCGTCGAAAACAATGCATTATTCTACTAAAAAAAAATTCTTCCAAATAATATAATATTTGAAACTGGGTGGCTTAATCAAGTACGACCCTAGGTCATTTTTAGTGCTATAAGAAATAAAAAATATCATAAGCGGAAAATTCCATAGTAGAAAAAATGTAAAAAAAGTATTCTTTTTCATATAATTCTTCAGAATATTATTAAATTCTGAAAATTTTGTACAAAACAAAACTACAGTATTGAAGTATAAAGTAGAGTTATTCACTATGTTTATTTATAATTATCATCTCAACTAATATTATGATAAAAGAGAAAACATTATAAAATAGATTCTATTTTATAAAATATATATTTACATATACAGGGTGTTTTTTTTAACTTGAGACATCGAAATATCTCAAAAAATACGCATCCTATGAAAAAATTTCCGTAATAAAAACTTTTTATTTTCGAGGGGGAAAAGCAACTTTGAAATAATTTACCCCCCAGGAGGCAGGAATGGGGGTAACTTTGTGATTAAAAAAAAAAAAAAATTTCGATTAAAACTTACGTGTTTCATAAAGGAGAATCTGAATCTGTGATAAAAAATTGGGGTTCCCATTTGAAATTACAAAGTTACCCCCACTCCTACCTCCTGGGGGATGGGGTAAATGTTTTCAAAGTCGCTTTTCCCCCTCGAAAATAAAAAGTTTTTATTACGGATATTTTTTTCATAGGATGCGTAATGAGATATTTCGATGTCTCAAGTCTCCTAAAAAATTTTGCGGAGGGGGCCTACACGTTTCTAGTTGTGCCACTGAACTCACAATTTCAAATAGCAAGGCTAGCAATCTCGCGCAGTGCTTATTGCAATGCGAAAGAGGAGATCGAACTCACTTGCAAAAGTAAAACTCACAATTCTTTGCTTACTATGAAAATTAGTTATTCATACAGTTTAAATGTTCAACTATACTATTTCAAATAGTTATTGAAGCTACTTGTTCTAGTAATCTTTCTTTTTACAATTTGAAGTAGTAATGCTGACTTTAAGGTTTTGTATATTTTGAGATCACTATCTCATTCAGTATCAAAAACTATTTGAATTGTTTCTTGTACAATGCGAACAAGTAAACTTGAAGTTAACAATACATCAAAGTGAAACTAACTATCTACTTTTTTCCGTGACCGATATTCATAAACATAATCTCTTACAAAGTCATCTTGTGTAACGAAATATACAGAAAGACTTAACAAAAAACATGTTCCCAGCCATCAGTGGTCTCACTGATTCATTCCTTTTTCTCACGTTTCTTTCTTTGGAATGAGACAAACATACTGATGACTGGAAACATACTTTGCTTGGTTAACGCATTTTTTTCGCATAATTCATCACACAAGATAACTTTGTCAGAGGTTAAGTTTTATGAATATCTTTCTTAAAATTGTTAAACTGAGACATAGAATGCCCTAGACTTCGTTCTTGTACTGAAAAGATCGTTTTTCAGTTAACTTTATCAACTTTTCAAATACTTGCAGCTGTTGATATCATAAGTTACTTGGTTTATCTTTTACAAACATTTTCGTTATCCTGCCGAATGTTGTTTTTGTATAAACATAATAAATATCAGTGTTAACAACTCTATACAATGTTCATAGGTATTATCTACGTTAAAGTACAGGCGATACACACGTGCTGACCTGCCAATATTCAGAA
This sequence comes from Andricus curvator, assembly GCA_932195095.1. Classification (NCBI taxonomy): domain Eukaryota; kingdom Metazoa; phylum Arthropoda; class Insecta; order Hymenoptera; family Cynipidae; genus Andricus; species Andricus curvator. The sequence goes on from CAKNYM010046311.1 coordinate 37,803, forward strand.
TGTCAGAATAGAAAATTCCCTTATGCATTTTGACAATATTAACCTTAATATTGTTTTTAAATTAGTCTTATCATCTTTTTCTGATGCATGGTACATGATCGTCTACCAAATGCCCCTGGCGGACCGAACGAACGGAGCGGATACGCTACAGCGTATCCTTATAGTATCCACATCGTATCCTCTCCGTATCATGCAAGAAAAACTCATTTAAAAAGAAAGATGAACATTTCACTTGTTGAAATTCGGATTCTACGTGAAATTTTGCGTTAAAAGGTCACGGAGTAATCGCAATAGTTTTTCTTGTAACATTAACAACTTTAAAAAAATATAATACTTATCGATAACGTGGGCTGAAGGCGACTTCAAACGCATCGTCGACGGATAACGCCTATTAACTGCTACTGAACGACGATGCCTTTGAAGTCGCCTTCAGCGCACGTCATCGATAAGTATTATATTTTTTAAAAGTTTTTAATGTTGCAAGAAAAACTATTGCGATTACTCTGTGACCTTTTAACTCAAAATTTCACGTAGAATCCGAATTTCAACAAGTGAAATGTTAATCTTTCTTTTTTAATGAATTTTTCTTGCATGATACGGAGAGGATACGATGTGGATACTATAAGGATCCGCTCCGTTTGTTCGGTCCGCCAGGGACGGGTTTATTATTCTCAATCTAGGTTGAAAAACATTTTTGCCGCAAGTAGCACAAAAACAATGTTTCCAGAATATAAGAGTATAAGTATATAAGTATAAGTATCCTGAGTATAAGAGTGAAAACATTTTAAAGGGTCCTGTTTTTCTCAAATGTCAGTTAAAAATTGGATGGAGAATTAGTGCGAAATGTCAAAATACATTTCATTTACATAAAACTTAGATAGAAAAAGCACGCGAATATAACTTTTCTACAAGACGTCAATATACAACAGAGAAGTCACAGATATTCAGTGATTATGACAAATTTCATTGAATGATTTGTTAGATACCCCTTTCGATTCTTTGACTACGCGGATCATCTGAGATTGAAGACCTTCACTCTACTTGATTTTCGTTATATTTGTTTCTAAAACAAAATGAAAATTGAAAAAAATTTTCTTTGAGAAAAATAGTAGTAAATGCAGATAATTTTATTTCTATTCTAAAAATTGAGCAAATTTCGAAGTAATATTCAACATGTATCGAAAAACGCGATAAAACTGCAAAACTTTCGTTCTCTTTTTGGAATTGTAATAGGAAGACATTTAATTTCTCCTCTGAAAATGCGACATATTAGAAGAAACTCTTTTGATACCAAAAATTTGTAAAAAAGGGGACTTTGGCTGTATTTATGAAAATTAAGAAGAATTTGAAGGAAAGACCACTGCAATTCAGATGACTGAACAAGTTTCGTTCGTTTCTGAACTGGAAGGATATTATTTGTGAGAAGTTGTAGGCTCCGAAAGCTACGATCATGGTTCCTTAAAGCAACCAATTCCGACGCAACTGGAACGTGTACGTCATCCGCTTCTGCTCCTTCTGTTATTATTATTATTATTATTTTGTATTTCTTTTTTTTTTAATACAACTATTAGAAGAAGGTTTCTTTTTCTTTTTTATGCGAAAAATGTTACGAGTCTTTAGCCTTATTTATAAAAACAAACAAAATAGGAAAGGACTTTACATGGTACAAAATTTTTGTACTTTCCATCCCGAAGTTAAACCAACCCAGATAACAATGCATGCGGACGCACATGGGCGCATGGCGTGCAAGCACGATGTGTCGGCAACGATGCAAGCACAGTGACAGCACGTTCTGAGGTTAATAAGTAATCCCGCATAGTGCCCGCACACGGTCTGCATGGTATGCAGCACAGCGTGCGTCTATCATGCTCGTCAGGTACTTAGGGCAAAATGTCGGCATATAGCGTGCGGTGAAGAGTGCGGCACAAAACGCGCATTATTACTAAAAAAATAATATAGCAGTTGTGTAAAAATAAAACTCTGACCAAATTCGCTTTAAGTATCAAATTTTTGTTATTTTCCAAGTTTATTTTACAGACAAAAAGTCGAAATAAAAGTTAATAATTATTTTTGTTCAAATTAAATAAAGATTTTTTCTTGGGTTTTGGTTCGGAAAATTAGCTTGGAGTAAAAACAAATTTTGAGGAAAAGAACAAAGTCGGCAAGAGTTGCAATTGTTTAAAAATAATTTTTTGACCTTTTAAAATTAAACGTCAAAGCACCGGCAACTGTCACAACGTTTCTATTAAAATGCTTCGCAATAAAAAAATTCAATATCTCTTCTTCACTATTTTTAAATATATTTACTATATTCAGATTTAAAATGATCGAAAACAAGTTTTTCAAGTGCACATTTTCAATCGTTCTCCTTCTGAGATTTAAGTTCTTAAATCTCAGAAGTAGAACGATTAAAAAAATGCAACTTGGAAAAAAATTGAAAGTAATTAACTAGAAGATTCATAAGTATAGTGTTCTTTAAAATCCCTTAGTTTTTTAACAAAGGTGTTGAATAAACGCTCTGTTTTGAATAATTTAAATTGTTCGAAATAAAAAAATATTTTCAGATAAATATATATTTCTCGCTAATTCATTATTTAAGATGTAGCAAGAATAATTTTGTGTATGATGGGGCTTTTTTAACTACTTCTAAGACCGATATTTAGAAACATAATCTCTTACAAAGTCATCTTGTGTAACGAATTATACAAAAAGACTTATTGAAAAAACATGTTCGCAACCATTAGTAGTCTCACTGATGCTTTCCTTTTTCTCACTCATCTTTCTTTGTTATATATATATATTTATATTTGTCTCGAATGAGACGAACATACTGATGATTGGAAACATATTTTGCTCGGTCCAACCTTTTTTGCATAATTCATTACACAAGATAACTTTGTCAGAGATTAAGTTTCTAAGTATCTTTCTTAAAGTTTATATATTCATTTACATGGTTTATCTTTTACGCAATCTTTCATTATTCTGCTAAACGTTGCTTTTGCATCAGCATAAAGATTGCCAGTGTTGACAACTCTATACAATGTTTAGGTATTATCAACGTAAAGTACAGAAGATACATATTTGCCAATCTGTCAACCGTCAAAATGTCAGAACTGAAAATTCTCTTATGCATTTTGATAACATTAACCTCAATCTTTTTTCTTTAATTAGTCTCATAGATTCTTTGTGAGCCGCTGTACATCTTCTATCAAATCTGGGCTTATATTTTACAATCTAGGTAGAACAACTTTTTTCCGCAAACAGCACGAGAATAATGTCTTCTGAACATAAGTATATGAGTGAAAACATTTTTCATGGTCCTGTTTTTCTCAAATATCAGTTGAAAGCGGGATGGAGAATCAGTGTAAAATATATAAAATATATTTCATTTCGAATAAAATATAAATAGAAAAAGCACGCGAATATAACTTTTCTACATGATGTCAATATATGACAGAGTAGTCACAGATATGTAGTGATTATGACACATTTCATTGCATAATTCATTAGATACCCCTTTGGATTCTCTGGACACGCAGATCATCTGTATTGGACATCTTCCCTCTACTTGCTTTTCGTTATATTTGTTTCTAAAAACAAAATAAAAAACTGAACGAAATTTTTCTTCAAGAAAAATAATGGTGAATGCAGATAATTTCATTTTTGTTTTAAAAATTGAGCGAATTTCGGAAAAACATTCAACGGGTTTCGAAAAACGAGATTAAAAGGCAAAACCCTCGTTCTCTTTTGAAAACGAAATAGGAAGATATTTAATTTTTGCTTGGAAAATAAGACACTTTAGAAGAAAGTCCCACTTTGTTTTGATACCAAAAAATTGTAAAACTGAGAGTTTGTCTGTATTAATGAAAATGAGAAAAAATTTGAAGAAAAGCTCACTGCAATTCAGATGCATGAAAAAGTTTCGTTCTTTTCTGAACTTGAAGGACATTATTATTATTATTTTACTTCTATATTTTGTTTTTAATAAAAATATTAGAAAAATAATTTTTTTTTGTTCTTGATACGAAAAATGTTATAAGTCTTGAGCCTTATTTATAAAAACAAAACGAAATGATAAAGAACTTTACACAGTAGAAAATTCTTGTACTTTCCACCTTAAGGTTTAACCAATTCGCTAAACGTGGTCAGGCTTATGTACTGATAAATTGCAGCCTGACTTTTAGGTGTAACAATTTTCAGCCTTCTATTTCAATGTAATAGTTTTATTTCTGAAAATGTATCTAATTTAGAAGAAAATTTAACCTAGATTCAGATATCGAAATAATAATTTAAAAATTTTCATTTGGTTACTGGAAGATATTCGAGCTTGACTTTTAAAAATTAAACTTAGTAGGAGAAACTTTCTCTTTTTTATTAAAAATGTCCTAGATTTCAACGAAAAACTCTTATACTGATTCTCGGATAACTGTCCATCTCAGGTTAAATATGACTCGAGATGTCGAGTTCATCACTATTACACTGGAGAAATTAATCTTTTTATTTGACTTTTATTCAAGAAGACATTAGCCAAAGTCATCAAAGTCATCAAAGTCATCAAAGTCAAGATCAGTGAAAGAGATATATAGTGCAAATACATACATATATATATATATATATATATATATAT